>RJWK010037040.1:0-21448 GCA_004363435.1 Platanista minor | reverse complement strand
AAAAAAAAAAAAAAAAAAAAAAAAAAAATTTCACAATTTGTATGGAAACACAAAAGGCCCCGAATACCCAAAGCAATCTTGAGAACGAAAAACGGAGCTGGAGGAATCAGGCTCCCTGACTTCAGACTATACTACAAAGCTACAGTAATCAAGACAGTATGGTATTGGCACAAAAACAGAAATATAGATCAATGGAACAGGATAGAAAGCCTAGAGATAAACCCACACACATATGGTCACCTTATCTTTGATAAAGGAGGCAGGAATGTACAGTAGAGAAAGGACAGCCTCTTCAGTAAGTGGTGCTGGGAAAACTGGACAGGTACATGTAAAAGTATGAGACTAGAACACTCCCTAACACCATACACAAAAATAAGCTCAAAGTGGATTAAAGACCTAAATGTAAGGCCAGAAACTATCAAACTCTTAGAGGAAAACATAGGCAGAACACTCTATGACATAAATCACAACAAGATCCTTTTTGACCCACCTCCTAGAGAAACGGAAATAAAAACAAAAATAAACAAATGGGACCTAATGAAACTTCAAAGCTTTTGCACAGCAAAGGAAACCATAAACAAGAGCAAAAGACAACCCTCAGAATGGGAGAAAATATTTGCAAATGAAGCAGCTGACAAAGGATTAATCTCCAAAATCTACAAGCAGCTCATGCAGCTCAATAGCAAAAAAAACAAACAACCCAATCCAAAGATGGGCAGAAGACCTAAATAGACATTTCTCCAAAGAAGCTGTACAGACTGCCAACAAACACATGAAAGAATGCTCAACATCATTAATCATTAGAGAAATGCAAAACAAAACTACAATGAGATATCATCTCACACCGGTCAGAATGGCCATCATCAAAAAATCTAGGAACAATAAATGCTGGAGAGGCTGTGGAGAAAAGGGAACACTCTTGCACTGCTGGTGGGAATGTGAATTGGTACAGCCAGTATGGAGAACAGTATGGAGGTTCCTTAAGAAACCACAAATAGAACTACCGTATGATCCAGCAATCCCACTACTGGGCATATACTCTGAGAAAACCATAATTCAAAAAGGGTCATGTACCACAATGTTCACTGCAGCTCTATTTACAATAGCCAGGAGGTAGAAACAGCCTAAGTGTCCATCATTGGATGAATGGATAAAGAAGATGTGGCACATATATACAATGGAATATTACTCAGCCATAAAAAGAAACAAAATGGAGTTATTTGGAGTGAGGTGGATGGACCTAGAGTCTGTCATACAGAGTGAAGTAAGTCAGAAAGAGAAAGACAGATACCGTATGCTGAACACATAGATATGGAATCTAAGAAAAAAAGAAGTGTCGTGAAGGGCCTGGGGGCAGGACAGGAATAAAGACACAGACCTACTAGAGAATGAACTTGAGGATACGGGGAGGGGGCAGGGTAAGCTGTGATAAAGTGAGAGAGTGGCATGGACATATGTACACTACCAAACGTAAAATAGAGAGCTAGTGGGAAGCAGCCGCATAGCACAGGGAGATCAGCTCAGTGCTTTGTGACCACCTGGATGGGTGGGATGGGGAGGGTGGGAGGGAGGGGGAGACGCAAGAGAGAGGAGATATGGGAACATATGTATATGTATAACTGATTCACTTTGTTATAAAGAAGAAACTAACACACCACTGTAAAGCAATTGTACTCCAATAAAGATGTAAAAAAAATAAAGAATTTGCTTATCCCATTTCATCTCCACTAGCTGTGTGTGGTCAGCAAGGGAAGTGCTCCATCCTCATTTGACTAAGGTTCAAACTCAGATCCTGCCCCTAAAATGCCAATGTCTTTTGTCAGTTTTGATGTGCTTTTCTCACTGTCTGGATTGGTGTATTGGTCTCTACCCTGGACCCCATGTGGGCATCGCTTGGGTTGTTGCTCTGGTCTGTCTCAGACTGGATGTTTCCGGAGGGCTCAGAAGGTGTGGTGTATTGTGGAAGGACCACGGAATTGGGGAGCCCAGCGGGGAGAACGATGAATTCCAGCCCCGGCCCCCCCTCCCTCCGCCACCATCTGTGTGGTGCTGGGTGAACAGGGAACTTTGCTGGACCAAGTTTCATTGATGCTTCCTTCATCGTTGGCCTCCTTCCTGTCTCCTCATCATCACGCCCATCTAGACTGTTGTCAGAGCCTAATACCGACTATGCCCTTGTCTTCAGCCTCTTCCTGGGGCCCTCAGTCTTGGAAACCCCACCCAATCAGTCTTTCTCAAAGAGTGCACTGGGGCTGCATCCTCCCAGTCGGGCCCCACAGAGAGCTTCCTCGCACCCTTAAGTCATATCCAAACTAGCATCTGAGAGGCTCTCAGCCACCTTCTTCCCAGTGTCTGCTTCCATCGCCTCCGACCACTTAACTCACAGTCACCCCCCATCACCCTGTGCCTCGCTCAGGCTGCAGTAACCCTCAGTGACCCTCCCCTTAAAGGACCTCTCGAGGTCGCCTCCCTTGTGGATTGTTTTCTGGACACTCAGCCCTCAGTGGGTTTACCCCACCCACTTCTGGGCTCCACGGGCACAGACCGTTCACTCCTTGGTTCATCCCTCCAGTGTCGTTTGAGCGTCTGCTTTGTGCCAGGCCCCATTCTGGTAACACAGGTAAAGAGGAAAGGCATGGTCCCTGCTCCAGCTGTCCTGACACTGCAGTCGGGGAAGGATGCACAGTAGATGGGAACATGTCACAGAGGGCGAGAGAGAAAAACAGGGAGATGTGGTGGTGGCTTGGGGCTGTGTACTTTGCACGAGGTGGTGGGGAAAGGACTGTCCAGGTGGTAACATTGTGGCTGAACCCTGAGTGGGGCAGGAGGAGATCTAGAGGGAAGGCTCTAGAAAGAGGCTACAGCACAGCAGAGGCAGAAGCAAAGGCACAGAATAGCTAAGGCAAAAAAGCAAGGGCTTATAAACCAGCAAGGTGGCCAGAAGCTTGGGGTGCTTCCCAAGCAGATAATCTAAGACCTGCTTCACTCCCTGAAAGTTTGTCACATACCATCTGATATCATTCCCGGATTTCCCACTCTTAGACCAGACGAGGCCTTAATCTTAGAATCTCATTGCCATACCACAAAGGTGTTTATTGGTTCTCGCTCGCACTGCGTGGTTGGGGTGACAGGGCAGGGTCTCTGCTTCACGCAGTTGCCGAGGACCCGGACCCATGGAGACCACATGGGCACCGTGTTAGGGACAGAGCGCCGGAGGGTCACGTCGAGGCTGTCACAGAGGCATCGTTCATCACCTCTGCCCATAGCATGCCAGCTAGAAGCAGCCTGATCAGGAAGAGGTTGGAAATGCGTGGAAGCTCGTGGACCTTCCATGAGCAGGAAAGTTCTCTGCCACTTGCTCCAACCAGGCTACAAAGCCCTGGAGAACAGCCACTCCGCCTTACGTTTCTTTTCTCTCCTCCCCAGCCTGCTCTCTGGTAGACCTTAGCCCACGCTTGTTGGTGCAGTTATTGGTGAAATATATCCGTCTCTTCACTCATGCATTCAGATTCTTTTTCAAGGAATGCCCGTAGGCGAGGCATCCTGTCAGCCACAGGAGAAGCTAAAGTGAGTGTTTATGTATTCATGGTTTCAACCCTGCCTGCTGACCAAAGGATTTGAGGAACTATGAAGACGAATCAGGGCAATGCAAAGTTGCCACGATGGGGCAGTGATTGGAAGATGCAGCAAAGAGATCCAAAGCCTAGAATTTTTCTTAATGGCAGAGTTCACACACTAATGAGATGGTCCTGCACAACAGGGTGTGACAGGCCTACCTGCAGGCAGAGGTGTGGTTTCAGAGCCCCCAGGCCGCCACAGGGACATAAAGCTCTGGATAAGGCCACCTGATAGACTGAGGGTCCTGCCAAGCTTAGGGGCTTCCTTTGCTGGGTTTAATACCCGTCTGGCTTCCTGCTCCAGATCTCCTGATGGATGAGGAGGCGGTGACCATGTGCTCTGCTCACCAGGTGCAAACAGCTGGTGTAAACAACTCCAATGAGTTCCTGAATGTTTCCTGCAAAGTTGGGTGATGGAAGACCCGTTCCCTAGGAGGTCCCTCAACGGACCCTGGTGTCAGGCCTATCTGAGGTCTGTTCTTGCCACAGATATTTGTGACAAAAGACAGAATTTGTTAAATGCCTTGAGTGTGATTAGTGATAAAGACAGTAACTGTCTACCTGGTGGCCAGGATAACAACAGTCATGGGCTTGGGTGCAAGACACGCTATCACCTGGAGGCGACGCGGTCCTGGTGGCGCAGGGACTGAGCCGAAGTCTGGGGCTGGTATGGGGTGTCTGGGGAAACAAAGATGCTTTGGGACCTTGTCAGCCAAGGCACGCTGTGCAAAGTGTGTAACCTGGTTCAGCAAGTATCAGTCACTGATATTTGTGAGGATCTCAGTGAATGGGTGGGACAAGGACTTGTCTTAGTCCCTAGTGATCTGTTCTTTTCTGGAGGGGCCACAGGGGGTTATAGGGAAAGGATCCAGTTCCTGGAAGAGGAAGCAAGCAAGAGCTGGGCAGGACATTAGGACACCAGGCACCCAGGCAAACAGGATGGGGCTCGGGCATCTTGGGATGCCAGGGTCTGAAGTAAGACAGCAGGGGTCACCAGGCAGACCAGCTCAAGGTGTGCTTCTGTCTCAGTCTGTTCAGGCTGCTATAACAAAATACCGTGGACTGGGTGGCTGATAAACAACAGAAACTCAGGTCTCAGACTTCTGGAGGCTGGAAGTCCAGGATGAGGGTGCCAGCATGGCCGGGTCCTGGTGAAAGCCCTCTTCTGGGTTGCAGATGGCTATCTCCTTGCCGTGTCCTCACGTGGTGGAAGGGGCGAGGGAGCTCTGTGGGGGTCTCTTTTATAAGGACACTGATCCCATTCATGAGGGCTCCACCCTCATGACCTAAGCACCTCCCAAAGACCCTATCTCCCAATACCATCACCTTTGGGGGTTGGGATTTCAACATGTGAATTTGGGGGAACACAAACATTCAGACTATTACAGCTTCCTACTTGGATCAGGGCACAGGGTACACTGTGCCCGTGAGGCAATGAGCTTCCGAGCCCAAGCTTGGGGAGTATGATGTCTAGTGTTCCTGAAACGGTAGGGTCTTGTCATGACTGACATAGGCATGGGTCCGGCTTGGCCTAGAAGGGGCCCCATGTGCACTCTAGCCCCAGGCAGAGTGGGGAGGGCAGGGCTGACACCAGGCTTCTCAGCTGAGTAATCCAGCTGCCATGAGCTTGTCTTTGTCAGCGTCGTTCTCTGACTCCAGCTTCTCCTCCTCCTCTCCTTCCCCCTCGTCTCCTTTCAAACTCTGCAAAGTGCTGGCTTGTGTGTGGGGCTGTATGATTCATCTTTACTCCGCACCGAGTCTCTCCTAGTTACAGGGTTGGGCTCACTGCGTGTACCTGAGGCACAATTATCGTGTCAAATCAAAGCCTCCAGTTCTTAGGAAAAGGCTGTGTTTGTGAGTTGTTTAAATATTGCTAATAACCCTGCTCCTGAGTGTCGCTACCAAAGCGGGGGCAGGGAAGTGACAAAAGGAGAGATGGGGAAAGGATCTGATTTTACTGACACCCATCGTGTACCAGGCACTGGCGGGCATTGTATGTACAGTGGTTCACCTGATTTTCACATTGGCGCTCGCAACTGGTTGTTTCTTTCACTTTATTTATGAGGGGTCTGGAGAGGTTTAGAAATTTGACCAAGACCCATAGTTAACAGTGGTGCGCACACACACACACATGCGCGTGCACACAGCCTGTGCCAGGCCCTGTTCGAAGCACTTTATGTATATTAGTATATTTAATCCTCAAAATAGCCCCAAGGGTGAGGGTGGTCTCAGCCCTCCCACAGGCCCAAGGTCCTCTGGCTGTGAGTGGTGAGGACCCTGTCCTTTGGCGTCCTTGCTTAGAGCACAGCACCCCACTGCCTGGTAAAGCTGTCCTTTGGCCTCGGGAAATTCTAAATGTGTTGGGAAAGCAGAAGAAAACACATCCGAGGCTCCAGAAGATTTAAAATGCGACGCACCCACCCATGAGAACGTCAGGTCGCTGGGGTGGGGACGTCCTCCGGGGACAAGCGGGGAAGACAGTGGGAGCCAGCCCCCCATGCAGGCCCGCAGGCATGAGGAGACCTCCGCAGGGTCGCAGACTTTGGGGTCTCACGTGCTTTATTAAATTAAAAACAAACAAACAAACCTTTTTTTGGAAGAATTGAAGTACCACCAGGAAGTCCTGAGTCCAGAATTGTGCATCCAGTTCTAAGCCATCCTCTGCACAGGCTGCATCTGACCACTGAGGAGAGAAGAGAGGAGAGGGAAGAAATGAAAAGGAGGAAGAAACTCAGAACCAGAGACCGCCGGGACATCACCAGTTCTTTAAAGAGGAACATTTTGGGTATACAGGGATGGATCTAATTTCCCATCAAATGTGCACGACGTGTGTTTTCAGGGCGCAGGGTGAACGGCTGCTTTCTTGGCTCTGAGCACTGGGGCAAGGGGAGTCGGCTTCCCTGTGGCCTAAGCCTGCACAGGAGCGTGCTTCCGGAGCAGGGACCCACGTGGATGCATGTGGATACGTGTGGAGGCATGCGCATGCGTGTGGATGCGTGTGGATGTGAGTGAAGGCGTGTGGATGCGTGTGGATGTGTGTGGGCTGGTTTGAGACCTATGCCTTCTGGGTGGGGAGACCACAGTGCTGGCAATTTGAAATCTGGCTTAAGAGTCACGTCTGCTGGGTTGTTTTCCTGGTCTGCCACCAGCTCTTGACTGCCTGGGTGGCCTCCTGCTCCTCGCATCTGGGAGGCCAGGGGAAGGGTGTGGCCAGGGTAGATTCTGCCATTGTTTGAGGGCCCCCCTCCGTGATGTTGGCTTGAAGTAACTGTAAATGTTGTCTGGGAAGCAGAGGGGTTGGTGGAAGGCTGCTGCTAGTAATGCAGAAGACACAAGCAAGGTTATAGCCTGAGTTTGTGGAACAATTCATTCCAGTTATATGGAATGATTATTAATAACACTGCTACTTTTATAATAGTTTAATACAACTGGCAAGAATTCCTTCCAAGCTTGAGCTGTAACTATGAACATGTCTCTCTCATTTTTCCAGTGAATCACTGAAGCACTCATCTCTCCTTTTAGCAAGAAGCCCCATACATTCCTCTCCCTTTCTTTGAGTTTTCTGAGAACCCAGAGCCTGAATCCATGAGAAGCAAGGGAGTCATGGTGGTCATGCTCTGTTGGCCATCGTTTCCCTCCAGGCCCCTTCTCCCGGCCGTGTCCACCGTGGTCTGTGCCCCCGAGGCCCAGCAGATTCTATCACCAGGTACCCCACGCTGACTGGTGGCTGGGCTCAGCCAATGGGACGCAATGGAAGGAGCTTAGGAGGTAGAGGAGACGGAATTGGGGCCATTTCTTCCCTGATTTGCCCTCACCTCTGGCAAAACTGTGCCTTCGTTAAAATCCCTTCTTCCTCTGAACCATCTGAGGTAAACTCTGTTTCCTGGTGCGAGGCTGACTAACAGAGGAGGGTCAGGGCAACATCCATGCTTCAACAGGGAAATACCTGGAGTATGGCCAACCCTTCACTCCTCGTGTGTCTCATTGCTGCACCACATCGCTGTCGCATGCTGGCCTTGTCTCATCGGACAGGAGAGGCCGGACCACTGCTGAGATGGCCCCTCCACACCGCCGGTCCCAGACAGGTCACTGGTCTCTGTAAGGAAGGACCGTCCTCTCCTTTCAGAGGAAGATCCATCGAGGGCCTGCAGCTATATCAGGACACCTAATACCTGCATCCGCATCTCCAAGATGGCATTCATCACACAGACCCAGACTCCCTTCTCCCTGGAAATCCACCCGAGTTGCATACAGCCTGTCTTCTTAAACTTTCAAGACACAGTAGATCTGATGATACCTTGTCCCACCTCTCCTTGAGGGAGGGTGACCCTCAGTGACTAGGGGGCCCTCATCACCCCAAGTGATGCCAGCCCACCCCAGCCTTCAAAGAGGGCTCGGACAGAGATTCTCGGGTAAGCTGCTGGCATTTCTCTCACCAAAGAAATGGAAAGAAGTGTACAAATGAAAAGTCTAATAGAGTGCCTTGCTACAGCGTCCTACGAACAGCAAGTGTTTGCGACCTTACACGGTGCTTCGTGCTTTCCATACTTTGGCTTGAGCCTCACAACAAATGTTTCAGGAAGGTGCCATTTTAGGAGTTAGGATGGTGAGGTTCAGAAAGGTAAATCGCGTCTCTGCAGGAAAGTGGGACAGAAAGGTCTTGCTCCCAGCCCAGGACCTCCTCTCCCCTTGTCGTAGGCTAGGCTCCGCGGTAGTGCCGTAGAACACAGAGGGCCAGGGCAGAGAGGACCTGGGAAATCACCCACTGCAGGCTGTGGCTTGCCTGAGGATCTGATTCCTCAGAGCTGGCCAGGTGCTTTGGAGGATGGTTCTCAAGTCACACAAAGCCCCACCCGCCTTGGGGCATGAGGACAGAAGCACACAGGCCCAATGACTCAGTGAGTCTAACTTTGAACTCTCAGTTTTCCCTCCAAACCTGTCACTTTCATCATTCTTCCCATCTCAGGAAACAGCACTCACACGCTCTTACCAGAACCCAAGCATCCTCCTAGATCGCTCTTTTTTTCACCCCTAAACTCCGGTCTGGTAAGTATCGTCTAGTCCACCTTCAGACATTTCCCAGCTCTGATCAGTTCTCAAGAGCTCCCTCCTAATATTGGTCGTGTCCCGCCTGGACAACCACACAGTCCTGGTTTGTCTCTCTGCTTCCGCTTCTGTCCCCCACTCCATGCCCGCACACACCTGCTTCCTTTCCTGTGGTCCTTCTGACACTCAG
The DNA here is from genome assembly GCA_004363435.1 of Platanista minor. Lineage (NCBI taxonomy): Eukaryota > Metazoa > Chordata > Mammalia > Artiodactyla > Platanistidae > Platanista > Platanista minor. The sequence continues at coordinate 12,595 of RJWK010037040.1, read as the reverse complement.
CGTCACTCTGCCTCACCCGTAAGGTGACTTCCCGCTGTGTGTCCCGTGAATCTCAGGTCCTTCCAGTGGCTACAGAACCCCTTCCTCTCCATTCCTCTTCCTCATACTTTCTCGTCACTCCGAATGCCCCGGCCCCTGGGACTGTCTGTTCCACCCCGGCCCCCAGCTCCTCATTCAGAGACCTCTCCTGGCCACTCCGACTAAAACAGTCTTCCTGTCGCCTTTTCCTCCTCTTCTCATCTCCCTGTGGATTCCATCAGTACTCACTGCCCTCCGACACGCCCCCCTCCCTCTTCTGGACTGCACGCGCCACGTGGCAGGGAGCTCATTGATCTGGCGCACGGCTCTATTCCCAACGCCCAGTGCCTGGCACACACTGGTCACTTGGTGGACACTCGTTGAATAAAAAAAGATAATGATGGAAAAGGTTAAAACATTCCCTTTGGGTGATCTTCCCCTGGGAAGACACCACGGGATGGCCTGAGATGGGATTACTCCACCTCTGCTCGCTGGGGGCTCGGTTTCTAGACCAGCAAGTGTGTTTGCCAGATGACCCCACCGGTGTTGTGTCTGCGGTTGTGACCCGGGCACACCGACCTGTTCTCTCCCTGATCCCTCATTGCCATGAGGAGAGCATCCCCATAGAGTGGATGAAACAGTTGAATGGGGACCCCGTGTCAAGTGTTGCACAGCGCCGTGGAGTTCTCAGGGATGCCCTGTGACAGAGCACTGCTCTCTGTCTGTCTCCTTCTCTCTCTGCAGGTGCTTGCTCCCTTTTGTGTCCCCTTTCCTTAAAATGTACTGTCACCTGGGGCTGGGCTGCTAGAGCACAGTAGGCCTCCCGTCCCTTTGTCTGGGGGCAGCTGTCATCTTCCTGACTCTAAGGGTGGGGCCCCTTGTGCTTAGAAACTCTCTAGGGCTCCAGGGGTATCTCAGGAACACCCATTCATAATCTCCAGCTCTGGGGCGCTCAGTGCCCTGGGACAATGCACTGGCTGCCTGGTTATCCAGCTGGCTGGCTTCTGCCAGGGTGATTCCCTCCCCATGACATAAACAAGGCAACAACGTCACACAGGAGGCTGGGATCACCTCCACCCCCAAACCCACGCACCTGCCCACACACACAAACAGAGGGAAGGCCAGATGGTTGGGCTGTCAGGAAACACCGCTGTATGTAAAAGCTGGATCTGTCCCAGGGGAGAGGCAGGGAGCGCTGTGGCGCCTTTGCTTTCTGATGCAGCTTCCATCCTTCCCAGAGCCGTGCCAGGGCTGGAACTGGTTGAAGTTCACACCTGGACGTCGCCTTTTTGTCTTGTCGCCATCATTCTGTATCTGCTGGATCGTCAGGGACACCCATTAGGATGAGCTGCTCTTCCAAAATTCCGATTCCGCAGCTGACATTCTCTTGCTTGCCATGCTCTTTGCATATGACGAGGATGGTGCTCTGGGGACTTGGAATTCTGAGCTGGCCCCCTGAGACTCACTTGGGCTTTCATACTAATTATTTTCCAAGGCAGCTTACAGCTGGGTCATGTATACTCATATTTCTTCATGACACAATGCATCAGAGGTTTAACACTTAAAAGAAAGGGGGTTGGGTAAGGGCCCTACACAGGAATTCTGATGGTCTCACCTGTCACTAGAGTCTTCCCTTTGTCCGAAATCTGCTCCAGCTGGTGGTGAGCAGATGAAACTCTCAGATGGCCTCCAGTCAACCTGGGGGGAGGTGAGATTTTCAGGAGCCTGTGAATGCTGGAGAGGGGTTGCATTCTCCCTTCTCACACTCTCTCCATGTTGACTCTCCTCCTCTCCATCCCCGTAGCAACTGATATCTAAAGACACTTTATTTGGAGTTTTATGAAACACAAGCCTGGTCCATTTTCTCATGGGCTCAGTTTGGGACCACTCCAGATTCTGTGTCCTATCAGGGGATGGTGCCCAGTGTCCTGAAGTGCCCTAACTGTGCTGTAGACATCATCCCACCCCGAAAGGACCCTGAAAAACCTGTTCCGTTTCACTGTTGTAGGTGGGCGAGGCTCCTCATGTTGGCTGTTGGAAGAGATCTATTCTAAGATGGATACAACATTGTAAATCAGCTAATTATACTCCAATCAAAAAAAAAAAGAGAGACCCAAATTCGCAGGGAGCTCCAGGGCCCCCCGTTCTCTCCTTCCCCGGGGCCACGTTCCCTGGGACCCACCACCCCCGGCTTCCCCAGAAGTCTCAGCAAAGCACCCAGCATGGCCGCAGAGCTTCTCTGCTGTGCGACCCTCGACTGATTTAGTGGCCTATCAAGGGGATTTGGATTGTTTATTGGAAATGCCCATTATTTATGGTGGCTCATGGCCTTAAAAGCATAGGCACAGGCTTTCTTTAGAAATAACCCTAATAAATAATAACCAGACCCATGATTTATTAGGATGGAGGAGGGGAGTCACTCATTTCCAGTTGGAGCAAAGAGCTCTGAAGGGACTGGATTCTCTTTCCAGAGAGCTTAGAGGGAATTCCTGTAGGGATTGGGGATCTGCCTACAAAGAGTTCAAAGGCAATTGTAAAAGAAACTCAAAGACACGTGCCTCTCTGTACCTCATCCTTAATCCCCTTCTAGCCACATTTACAAGGTGAGTTTTCCAAATTTTTAGATCCTCAGACCTGATTACTTTTCAGGGGCCCTCAGCTTTCATTTTCTTACCCCCAAAATATTTAAAATTGAGACACAAGATGTTACTAAGTTATTGTTGAGTTGGCTGGGCAGAGGCTCAAACTCCTATTGAAAGTGATTCCTCCCGCCCTCCCTCCCTTCCATCCCGCCTTCCTTCCTTCCTTCCTGCCTGCCTTCCGTCCACTGAAAAAAATGCACAACCTTAAAAGTTGAGCATTATGCTTTATTCAGTGGACTTTCTGATTGCTTAAGCCCGGGAGGCAGCCTCTCGGGTAGCTCTGAGGGACTGCTCGGAAGAGGTGAGTGGGGAGCCAGGATACACAGGAGTTTCTGCAACAAAAACCAGGTAGTTGGACCATCGAAAGATTACTGTTCGTTAAAGAAAAACAGACAAGTTGATGAATTTAGTGCTTTTCTAAGTTTGGGAAGATGCAAGAGTCTGGGCTCATTGAAATCATCTCTTTGATATGCACCTTAACTGTCTAGGGACAGTGTCCTGCTTTTCTCCGTCCTGAATCCGGTCAGGGTGCACAGTCCAGGGTGGCTGCACTGGCTGATGACTCGATGGCTGCTACGTCCTTTGTTTACTGAGAGGCGGTGACTTTTTTCATCTACCGTCCCTCCATCCCTCCCTCCCTCCCTCCCTCCCTCTTCCCCTTCTCCTCCTCCTCCTTTCTGTCTGCCTCTCTGCCCCCAGTCTCTCTCCTTTGTAACCCAGCTACAACAGGGTATGGCAGGGAGCCTCTGTTCATGCCCCTGTGCTCATCTTGAAGTTGGACTCAGTCCTTTGACACATCTCTCCCCTAAGAACCCATCCAGGATTCTTTGACACTGGTAAGGAACGCGGTTGTAATGAGTCTTCACTGGAGAGTCTATGGAGAGGCAAGTGAGAGGGTCACACTACAGATTACACAGCAGAAATTAATGGAAATTTCCACCAGGCACCCCCCACCTGTCATGCAGCAGCCCCCCTCATCCCCCTCTCCGCCCTTCCCCGTCCCAGAGCCTTTTATGGGTCCTGCGTCTACCTCCAGCACCCCTGTTTCTTCTCTTAACTAGGGAATTTAATTCTCTCTGGCTGCTCCTCTCTTCATACCGGTATCCTGCTCAACAGACAAAGGTCCCTCCTTAGTCTTTGCCCTCCTTGCAGTGTGACAGGGAATTTTTAGTAAATGACAAATACTTCGGTATTTACTTCTTCCAAATAATGTTTTTTTCATGTCACGTCATGTCATTCATTAACTCAATAAACGTGCACAGTTGAGCACTATACAGCTGACACCAGCTATGGTCCTCCCAGAAGATGTATCTCTCTGACCTCACTCATTGTGAAAAAGCCATCCAAACCGTACGTGGTGGGGGCGGGTGGGATGGGGGGTGGGGAAGGTGAGGAGGTTAACAGCCACTTCGGGGTTCAGAGTTATGAGATCTTAAAACCGAAAGTGACCTTAGAACTCGATGGCAGCCACTTCCACCTGGGCCTCAGAATTGTTTCCTCTAGTCAGAGCAAAAAGAGTCAGGTTGAAGAAGTGGGTGTGGATCTGGAGCTCGGGGAGGGCGTGATGAGTATAAATCAACAGGGTGGTCCTCACCTCTTTGTAGGGCAGGATTTGTAGCAGGGAGGGGAAGGCCTTCTAGGTTAAAGTTTGAAGGGGCTTTGCTAACATATGTAAATTAAAGAAGAGCTGGCAGAAGTGGCAGTGTTAACCATAAATGGTGAGTACAAGGCATTATCCAAATGCTTACTGGGCTAGGCAGTGCGATTGCCCGGCACTTTTATTTTATTTTATTTTTGCGGTCCGCGGGCCTCTCACTGTTGTGGCCTCTCCCATGGCGGAGCACAGGCTCCGGACGCGCAGGCTCAGAGGCCATGGCTCACGGGCCCAGCCGCTCCGCGGCATGTGGGATCTTCCCGGACCGGGGCACGAACCCGTGTCCCCTGCATCGGCAGGTGGACTCTCAACCACTGCACCACCAGGCAAGCCCTGCCCGGCACTTTTATCCATGGGGATGCACATGTGTCTGTCCATGTGAGGCAGGAAGGAGAAAACCACAAAGCCATCTATTGGCTGAGGGATACCATGGTAGATTTTCCAACCTCATCTCCTGTAGAATTAATGACGATGTCTCCAGACTCCCTAGCAGGCAATGCTACTGCCAGAATTGTCTGGAGGACCTCAGAAAGCTTGGGCTGTGGTTCTGTGGGGTGGGGACAGAGGATCACCTACAGGTGATCTCTGCCAGCAGAATCCTCTTGCCAGCAGGATCACCTACCAGCCATGTTCTCCATCTGTTGGTAGAAAGTGATCAGTAATCACATGGAAATGATGCCCGGAACCTCAGGGGGCTAGTCATGTGCACAAACATCCGGCCTGTGATGGCCCAACTGTGCTGTGGAAAGCAGGGCTGCTGGACCTGCATCATGGTGATGATGATGATGATTGTGATGATGATGATTGTGATGATGATGATTGTGATGGTGATGATTGTGATGGTGATGGTGATGATGTTTAGGACAACATCATTTATTGAGGTCCACTATGTGCCAGGCACCTGGCCGAGTGCTCTATGAGCATTCCCATTGTGTCTTCAGGGCAACCCTGTGAAGGAGGTATCATTATCCTTTTTATATAACTTCACTTCTCTAATTACATCTAGCATTTGAACTCAAATATGTCTGATGCTAAAATCTGCTCCTACAGCCATCTCTGTAGCAAAACAAAACAAGCAAATCATCCCTCCCCTCAACACACAGCTGAGAGGGACTGGGAGCTCTGTGGGTTCAGCATGGCCTGCCAGGGCCTCTAGGACTGTTTGCCAACATCAGTGAACTAAAGTGGGTTTTAGGGTGGAGGGGAGATTGGAGGATGAAGAAGTTTTCAGTGTTGCTGGCTCTCCAGGACTGACACCACATTTCTCATGGGGACCAGGACGAGTAACTCTTCATTTTCCCGTCTTTCAACCTTAGGGGAAAATCAAGGCCAGGATCACAATAGTGATGGTAGTCACTAAGCTTTCTTGTTCTCAAGTCCCCTCCCAGGGCCACAGGGGCCCGGGGGCTCATGTCTGCCTGGGGCAATCTCCTTAGCTGGCCTCTGCTCGTGCTCGGACGGCTGCTGATGCTCTGGGGTATCATCTGCCAATACTCAAGACTATGTTGTAGGATCACCAATGAATGAGGGGCCCACTCTGCTGTGCGGGAAGGCAGATCATGGAAAGGCAGCACCCTTCTTCCTAGGATCCCCTCTGCCACGATGAGAGGGGAGGTCAGACCTTGCCGCTCACAAGGGAACTCTGGAAAAGACTTGGCAGTTTGCAAAAGTCTTTCATAGAGACCTGGCTCAGTGAAGCTTCTGGAAGAAGTGGTGACGTCTTCATTCATCCTGGCAAGATGCAGGGAACCCAGCCGGTGCTCAGTGAATGTGCACTGAATAGTGACAGACGTTTCTTAGGTGCATGATGGGAGGGTGGGGAGGTGAAAGAGGAGGTGTAAACATCAATCAAAGATCCTGATTTCAAGGTGTAATGTAGTGAAAACTGTCTTTGGAGACAAGTAACTCTGTCCCCTACTGACTGTGTCATCTTGAGCAAGGCTCTAACCTGTCTGGGCCTCAGTTCCCTTTATCCATAAAAGTGAGACGTAATCCCTCCCTCACGTAAGACGAAATGGAGAGCAGCTTGGAACTGACAGTCATGAGCAGCACGCACATCCCTTGGCCGCCGCTGAGGTCGCTGCAGCTCCCTGTCTGCAGGTGTTCCCTGACTGTGGGAGCGTGCTCAGCCCGTGCATAGGATAAGCCAGAAGTACCAGGGAGTCAAGCCCAGCAGTGACCTTCAACCAGTGAGGGAGTCCTACTTGCTTAGGCCTCAGCATAATGATTCCGAGGCTCGCTTCACACAGCTTCTTAGAAGATCCCCAGTGGGACTGAGTCCCAGTTGCCTGCGGCATTAATCCGTTCATGGACACACCCAGATTGTCTTCCCTCACTTCTGTGTCTCACCACCCCGTCCCTTACCGAGCTTCCTGGGAGCACCTCCCAAAGAGACTACTTACTCCCAAATCCTTGACTCAGAGGGTAACCCAAACTAAGACATGAAAGCTACTACTATAGTGATTTTCAAAGGGCAGACGTGTAGATAATTAATACAGAGAAATGTAAAGTACTGTAGAAGAAAACAGAGGGAGATTACTGCCAGGTGAAGGCCTCTGGGAAGGCTTCAGGAACGAGGTGGTGGGTGGGGTCATTTGATCTGGATGTCAAACAATGCAAGGGCTTTGTGCATGAGGAGATGGGAAGGGCTTTCCAGGGTAGAGAACAGGGTCATATGTCCACTTTTCTAATCCTGTGAAAGCTATTGGCAAGTCAGGCGGGCAGACAGGTCAGGTGGGTCCACACGTGGACTCATCTGGACACAGAACTCCATGGCTGCTGTGCACCTTGTGGTTTGGCCCTGGGCTCAGCACACTTTGGGGCTCTAGTCAGAGTGCACATGATGCAGGGTTAGTGCTTTCCTTCTGCCCCTGAAGCGTGTGGCCCAGTAACCTCTGATCTTTGCCGAGCTCTTTGTCGCGGTCTGTGGAGACCCCACTGAGCTCTCTGCCCAGCTGTCCACTGGAGCTCCCATGGGTCTCAAGTCTTCTGAAGGCACCAACGAGGTTTCTGCTCAGTGTTTCTCAGGATCCTCCTGGGAACATTGGCTGACTTCCCTGCTTGGACCTGATAGAACACACTGGCGCTCTCACCCCTGAGGTTGAGACCTTAGGCTCAGGCTGTGTTTGTTTCACTTACTTATCTGATGAGCCTCCATCGTTTGAGTGAGTGGACTCAGGATGCGTCAGCCTAGCCCGAGGCTGTACAGAGGAGTGCTTTCCTGCTTAAGTCAAAGGAAGAAAGAGGAGCAGCACCCTGGTGCCCAAGACAAGCTTTTACTGCTTCTTGACTTCTGTTCACTGGTTAACAAGCCTTTCTGTCAGGGATGTTTGTTCGAGTAAAATCTCTGTAGAAGTGGCAAGTATGCAGGTAAAAGCTGAATTCCTCTTGATGAAGCGAGGGCAGTGGGAGGATGTTCTGCTTGCCCAGACCCCTCTTTGAGGAGCCCAGTGTGAAACCACTGCTCGCGTGGGTGAGAGTAGGGCAGCGGAAAGAGACAGGTGATGATCGTATGTACGCTTGGACTTCTGTAGCCTCACGTTACCTGGAAGACCACTTGGGACCTTCCAGATGAAGTCAGTTCTAAGGTGCGAGAGAGGTGGATCTCTTAGTTTCTACTCTGAAGGAGTAAACTGACAGATAATGGCTCATGTCACAGGGTCACAACTCTGGAGAGGTGAGAAATCTGTCTCTCAGTCTGATAAGCTTTGCTCTTCTCTTTCAGAGGTTCCAAAAACAGAGCAGAAATTTGAAGAGCGCCTGGTACTCAAGGCTTTCTTGCTAAAGTTTGTCAATGCCTACTCACCCACCTTCTATGTGGCCTTTTTCAAGGGGAGGTGAGTATCTTGGTGCCATACATGGAAGGGCAATTGATCATGAAGACTGAGCCCCCCACTGGAGTCAGCCTGTCTCCACTGTCAATTTACACCCTTGGCCCCATTCCCCACTCCCTTTGCCACCTAGCTGCACTAAATCATTTTGGATTAGCATCTTCAGATTCTGATAACATGGGAAACTCTGCAGTGATTCGGCTCTGGGCCCTGAAGGGTTAGTCTTAGAGGAATTTGTGTCTCTCAACTTTGAGGCTGTGACAGGAGGGAATTTCATGTCTAGCCAGTGGCTCTTAGATCTTGCAATACAGGTCTGATGGCAACTACTCAGAGTTAGTGTGGACTTCACAGATTAGGAGCACAGTCTCCCACGAGGCTGCCCTTACCTCAGACAGCACTGCAAGCTCTGGGGCTCTCAGGCCACTGATGGTTCTGCCCAACTGGCTACAGCCACTAACCCCTTGGGTTTGATAATTCACTAGAACAACTTATAGAGCTTGGAATGTGCTATTCTTAAAATTATGGTGTTATTATCACAAAGAGATACAAATCCAAAGCGACAGACGGGAGAGGCATGTAGGGTAGGGTCTAGGAGCATCCTGAAAAGAAGCTTCCATGTCTTCAGGATGTCCTCAGCATGTCAGTTTCCTGGCACGTCAACGTGCATCACCAACCGGGATGCTCGTCCAAGCTTCGGTGTCCACAGTTTTTGCTGGGGTCCTGTTATACAAGCATGATTGAATGAATCATTGCTCATGTGATTGAACTCAATCTGCAGTCCCTCTTCCCCAGCTGAGGTCAGGCTGCTTTTACTGGGCTCAAAGCCCCAACTCTCTGATCACATGGTTGGTCCTTATGGCATTGGCCTCCCCATCCTGAGTGATCTCATTAGCATAAACTTAGGTCTAGTCCCAGGGGCCCACCATGAATAACAAGGACACTCCTATCAGGAAATTCCAAGGATTTAGAGGCTCCTCCCAGGGATCATGGACAATGACCAGTCATATTCTTTATTATATAACAGTCCTGGGTGTAAAATCACTTCTGATAAATAGTGACTGTGATAGTCTTGGCAACAGCACAGTGTAATTTGCAGTAAGTACCATAAAAAGGGTGCAAAGAAAGTGTTAGGGGAACACTTAATTATGAACAGAGACAGGGAGACCTCACCAAGGAGGAAAGTCAAGCTGAGCCTCAAATGGACGAGTAGGATTTCAATAGATGGGTGAGGGGATGACATTTCAAGAAAGTGGGATTCTTCTGATGACCTGTCTGCTTCCATGATTGGCTAGTACCTCTCTGCCTCCCCCATCTGCTCAATCTTCTTATCCCCCAATAAAATAGACCCTTAGGTCTTAGAAGAGGAATGAGGCACGCTTCTTCCATTCCTCTAAGTATTTTCAGTAAGAAGTCTGGAGTTTTCTTTTCTGGTCCCAGGAATCTCCACTTGCAACTTTAGTGCATCTGGGCCTTCATTTCCTGGGAAATCGGAAGCCCTCGTGGAGGAGTCGCAATCAGAACTCGATTCTTGACACGAGCTGAGGGAAGAAGATGCAGGACAGTGTGCTTAGCGACGATCCACACTTCGTTGTGTTTAGGCTCTGAAATGATCACACACACACACACACACACACACACACACTCGAGTGCCCCAGCCCCATTCCAGACCCAGCCTCAATCCCCTACCCTTGGAATTTGACCACGTTAAGAGCTACGAATGAACTTATCTACAGAACAGAAATAGAGTTACAGATGTAGAAAATAAATTTACGGTTACCGGGGTGGGTAAGGGGCAGGGATACATTGAAAATTGGGATTGACACATACACAGTACTATATATATCAAACAGATAACTAATAAGGACCTACTATATAGCACAGGGAACTCTGCTCAATGCTCTGGAATGGCCTGTAGGGGAATAGAATCTATAAAAGAGTGGATATATGTATATGCGTAACTGATTCACTTTGTTGTACAGCAAAAACTAACACAACACTGTAAATCAGCTATATTCCAATAAAAACTAAAAAACAAGAGGTGAACCCTATGTGTTATGGGTGATTGTTAGTTGCTAACAGGTATGAACTCATTCCCAGGTGATGAGCACCCACCCTGGCCAGTCCTTTCAAGAACAACATGGGGCAGTGGCTGGTCCACTCAGAAGACACGCCCTCAGGTAGTCCTGACTTCCTCTCTTTTCCCACACTTCTCCGTTTCAGGTTTGTGGGCAGACCTGGAAGCTATGTTTATGTGTTTGACGGTTACCGCGTGGAAGAGGCAAGTAGAGCCACTGGTGTTTCATGCCCAGCTAGGCTAGTGGTTTGTAGGTGCCCCTCCCGCCCCGCCCCGATCCTTACCGCCTCCACAGGCTGGCCTGGTTCATGCCCTTGCCTCTCTGAGCTCCACCTGGTCTGACTGCCCCTTCCTTCCTCTTCCCCTCCTGCAGTACGCCCCTGGGGGCTGCCTCGTGGAGCTGTGCATTCAGCTCAGCATCATCATGTTGGGGAAGCAGTTGATCCAGAACAACATCTTCGAGATTGGAGTCCCGTGAGTAACGAACTCTGCTTACCCCTCTCCTTGCCGCCAGGGCTGAGCCCGGCAGTGCCAGACTTCCAGCAGGATCTTGTGGTCTCTCCTCTTCTAAGACAGATGGACTGTCTACTCCTCTGTCCACTCACCAGTAACTTCCCAGTGAGGTAGGGCCCCTCCCACAAGTCTTGTTTGCCAATCCAGTTCGGGATGTTTGAGGCTCAGAAGGATTAAGCACTTGCTTAGGTGCCCATAACAGAAAGTGACAGAGCTGTGAATCAGGTACCTCTGACCTCAAAGTGCAGCATCCTTTTTTTTAAAAATTAATTTATTTTATTTTTGGCTGCTTTGGGTCTTCGTTGCTGCACGCAGGCTTTCTCTAGTTGCAGCGAGCGGAGGCTACTCTTCACTGCGGTGCACGGGCTTCTCGTTGTGGTGGCTTCTCTTGCTGCGGAGCACGGGCTCTAGGCGCTCAAGCTTCTTCAGTAGTTGTGACGCGTGGGCTCAGTAGTTGTGGCTCGCGGGCTCAGTAGTTGTGGCGCACGGGCTTAGTTGCTCTGCGGCATGTGGGGTCTTCCCAGACCAGGGCTCGAACCCGTGTCCCCTGCATCAGCAGGCGGATTCTTAACCTCTGTGCCACCAGGGAAGCCCCATCCTACTTTTAATGCTATGTCCTCCTGTAACCGAAAGTGGGGTCCGGCTGCTCGCCGCTCGAAAGCCAATAAAGAGGCCAGGCTGGTGGAAAGGAGAGTTTGCTTTGTTTTGGATGCTGGCAACCGGGATTGGGGGGGAGGGCGGATACCTGTCCAAAGGCCGAAACACCCCGCTCCTACACCCAGTGGGCAAGAGCTTTTATACGTGGAGGGAGGGGGCTACCTGCAGAAGCAGCACAGTCAGCTCTGGCAGTCATCTTGAAATTGGCCATTGGTGGTCTGACCAGTGTCATCTTGATTGTTTTAGGTACAGTTAATCTTCAGTTCCAGGGTCGGTTTGTTCCCATTTCCTTGAGGCCAGTTCTCGGAATTGTGGCAGCTTATGTCATGGCTACGGTCTGGTCATCATGCACTTAACTTCTCCCACCTGGTGGAGGTTTCAGTGTCTATAAGAGCTCACAGGACATGGCTCAGAATATTATCTGTGGCCCTTGAGGAGGAACTAAAGGTCCTTGGCTATGCTTAATGACTAAAGTATTGTTATTTGGTCTCCTTTGATGTTTTCCTCTGTTTCTGCATTTTCTCACTTCTCTGATTAAACTTATTCTTTGGCTAAAGTTTTTCCACAGACAAAAGGCAGGCTGAGGACATGGGGGCAGGGAACATAGGGTCCTGCTCCATTTCACTCCCAGTGAGCAAGTAAAAGAGGCGTGGAGGATGAATAGGAAAGATTGAAACACAATGTAGTCATTTAGAAAAATCTCTAAGGAACTGTGCAATATATGATCTTAGGAGGGGAAGGATGCATAGCTGGTAAAACAGAACGGATTTTCATGTGGATTGTCTCCCCTCCCCTCCACGTGGTTTGTTTTACAAAGACTTCTTTCATTAAGTTGTTTGGTTTCTTTTTTTTAACATCTTTATTATAGTATAAATTGCTTTACAATGGTGTGTTAGTTTCTGCTGTATCACAAGGTGAATCAGCTCTACGTATACATATATCCCTATATCCCCTCCCTCTTATGTCTCCCTCCCACCCTCCCTATCCCACCCCTCTAGGTGGTCACAAAGCACGGAGCTGATCTCCCTGTGCTGTGCGGCTGCTTCCCACTAGCTATCTATTTTACATTTGGTAGTGTATATATGTCCATGCCAGTCTCTCACTTCGTCCCAGCTTACCCTTCCCCCTCCCCGTGTCCTCAAGTCCATTCTCTACGTCTGCATCTTTATTCCTGTCCTGCCCCTAGGTTCTTCAGAACCATTTTTTT
>RJWK010037039.1:0-21448 GCA_004363435.1 Platanista minor | reverse complement strand
GGCCTCTCACCGCTGTGGCCTCTCCCGTTGCGGAGCACAGGCTCCGGAAGCGCAGGCTCAGCGGCCATGGCCCACGGGCCCAGCCGCTCCGCGGCACGTGGGATCTTCCCAGACCGGGGTACAAACCCGTGTCCCCTGTATCGGCAGGCGGACTCTCAACCACTGCACCACCAGGGAAGCCCGACAACTTTTTTTTTTTTCAAAAAGTTTTGCTATGAAACAACAGAGAAATGGCGTTGCAGCTAGAAGAGCATGACAGGTCCATAAACAGTCCTTGTAAAGATGGGGAACAAAATAGCTAGTTTGAGCGCCCGTGGGAATGAGCCAGTAACACAGGAGAAACAGAGGATGCAAAGAAGAGAGAGAGAGTGACTGCAGAAATAAAAGCCTGAAACAGGCAGGAGTGGGTAGATCGTAAAGGAAAGAGCTTGCCTTTGAAAACCAGCAGCCAGCCGTGTCCCCTTCTTGTGACAGGATGCAGGGGCAGACAGGCATGTAGCTTTGGTGAAGGGAAGACGATGGATTTCCCATCCCTCCCGTAGCTTGGATGTCAAGGCTGGAGGCTAAGAGAGAGGGAAGCAAAGAGGAGGGCGTGTAAGAATTTCAAGAAGAGTTGAAAAGTAGGGAACATTCTGGAGAATGTAGCAGAACCATGAGGGAGTGTTGAGGGCTCAGGCTGTGGGGCTTGTGGTCATGAATTTTCATTGAACCCCTTCCACATGATATGTAATTTTCCCAGGTAACTTGTAACTCCTGGTAGGTGAAAGGTCCAGAAGAGCTGGAGAGCTGGGTCCATGGGTTAACCAGGGTTGAGGGTGGCTGTAATCAGAGTCAGAAGTTTGTCATAAATTACAATAGAGGCAAAAGGATAAAAGAATCGAGCATGTCAGCAAGGGAAGAAGGAACTGAAAATGGAGTGATATGGGCATGGGAAGGTCAAAGAAGCGGAGTTCTCATGTGGCGCGAAAATTGTTGGAGAAGATGCCAGAGCAAGTGAGCTTGAAGAAGGTGAGGTGGTACATATGATGACTGAATGAATGAACCCATTGCAAACTGTCCTCTAGCTTGTAAGTTGCTAGAGGGGGTTGGTGAAGAGGCCCCATGATCACCCCATGAGAGAGCATCCTTAGGGATTATGTGTCTAAACGGCCTCTGGGAGGCCAGAGACTCATCAGGAGAACTGCCAGGTGGGCTAAGTCAAAGGTGGGCCTCAGAGCTGCAGACGGACGGACAGGGGAGGTGGCTAGAGGAGCGGAGAGAGTCAAACAGTAGATGCAGAGTCCTGCTGAGGCTCACGCAGTAATGATGCCCGGGATGGGGACAGAAACAGGAGGTGGGGCCAAAGGGGCAAGAGCTGAGCACACAAAGAACGAAGCAGATGCTCAGAAGGAAGGAGGGAATGCGGTAGGAGTCTGACATTTTGCATGAAAGGTGCTGGAGGCCTCTTACTGCAAGTGTCAGACTAGGTTCAAGGCACAAGGTCAGCAGGAGCACTCATTCCCTCAAAGCAACTTCTACTGGAATCTCAAGACGCTGAGAACTGCTCTGGAAAAATAAGGTTTGGAAAAGGTAAATAGTCGTTCACCTAAAGTGGAAAAGGGGCATCTGTTCGGACGTGGGCAGAGGGGAGGATTCGCACGAGGGGCTTTGTGAAGGTCAGTGAGCATCTATGGCAAAAAAAGAAAATAAATCCTGATTTTTCTTCTTTTCAGATTCAAAAAGAGTGAGGGCCGCTTGTGGCCGCTGGTGGCGCAGTGGTTGGGAGTCCGCCTGCCAACGCAGGGGACATGGGTTCGTGCCCCGGTCCGGGAAGATCCCACATGCCGCGGAGCGGCTGGGCCCGTGAGCCATGGCCGCTGAGCCTGCGCGTCCGGAGCCTGTGCTCCGCAACGGGAGAGGCCACAACAGTGAGAGGCCCGCGTACCGCAAAAAAAAAAAAAAAAAGAGTGAAAGAAGTTAGTATTTATGATTTAGTAAAGTTGTAAAGCAATGAGCGTTTTTTGTTTGTTTGTTTTTGTTTTTGCCACTGTAATTGATCTACATCAGTTAAAATTAATGGAGTAAGTCAAACAAGAAGCCAATGGAAGCGTCATTTATACTCTAGGGCCCACTGTTGAGCCTTGTTTACTCCTGATGTTTGAGATTTGAAGGTTTTCGCAGGCTCAGTGACTCCCTGCCTTATCATCTTCTTCTGCTCTCACTGTTCATCTCCCCAGCCCTGTGTGCCCCCTCCAGTACACAGCTCCCCTGGGTGGTCTCCTCCAAAGCTATGATCTTTGCTAACATCTGCCTCCTCATGATTCTTACATCCTAACTCCAGCCCCAAACTCACCTGAGTCCCAACCTCCCGTGTATTAAACTACCCACTGAAAATCTCCATTCATGTGTCCGCCAAGCATCTCAGACTCACTCTGGCCCAAAGGAGGACCTTCACTTCCAACATCTCCCAAAGATTGCTCATGCATTTTTCTATCCTTGTTCCTCGAGATCCCAACCCCCAGAGCCCAGCTCCCCAAACCCCTGAAGGCTTTTCCCGCTCAACATCCTGTCATTCATCAAGGCTCATGAATTTCTCTTACTTAACATCTGATATTTATTGAACATTAAAAAGTATTCACCCTCACTACTAATCAAAAATGCAAATCAATGGAGAAGGAAAAACAGACCACATTCTCCTCACCCAGTTTGAAAACATGAAAAAGATAGTCTCTGATGTGGTTAACAGGCAGTGAAATGAACGCTTTCAAGTGCCACTGATGGGAAGGCAAACCCCTCACAAGGCCACCTGGCAAGTGCATCACACATCTTTAAAAACACACCCCTTGGACTCAGTCACTTCACTTCTTGAAATCTACACCAAGGAAAGAAACTGGCGAAAAAATGTAAGTATTTAACTACAATTAGCTTTACTACATTTTTGAAACAGTAAAAACTTATAAATAGCATAAACAGCCTAAACAGCCTAAATGAGGGATTTGTTAAATAAACTATGGTAATGTGTAATTTCTTCACAGCCATTAAGAATAATTATATAGGTGTGCATTTTATTGACACAAATGATACCCATGTATATTTTAGACATGAAGAAAGGTTGCAAAATAATATATAGTTTCCATCTTAGTTTAAAAATATATTAATGTATATATCTAAAGAGAAAAATATACTCTAGGTACTGTGTGCAGCTCTTATGTAAATCTAAAATTATTTCAAAATAAAACTACTAAAGAAAAAAAATCTGATCTGTCGACAACTTCTCTGCTAAAAAAGCATATGAACTCCCCAAAGTTAAATCTTATTATCAGCACATAAATATGTAAACTATGAGACCATAAAAGGACTAATGTAGAACTGTAATACCTATGATTTGGGGGTCAGCATCTGCCTCCTAAAAAAGAAGTAACTGCCTCCAACCCTTTTCTATAACCAAGTTGTTGTAAAGTCAGGTAAAATAAATATGGCTCACCTACTTATGCACAAATCAGTAAAATAAAACAAAAGTTAAGAAGTAGAACACAGGGCTTCCCTGGTGGCGCAGCGGTTAAGAATCTGCCTGCCAATGCAGGGGACACGGGTTCGATCCCTGATCGGGGAAGATCCCACGTGCCACGGAGCAACTAAGCCCGTGCGCCACAACTATTGAGCCTGTGCTCTAGAGCCCGTGCTCCACAAGAGAAGCCACTGCAATGAGAAGCCCTCACCCTGCAACCAAGACCCAACGTAGCCAAAAATAAATTAAAAAATAAAATTGACTCTTAAAAAAAAAAGAAGTAGGACACAAGTTCAAGTTGGACAGAAAATACACTTACCTAAACAACAATCTGAGGCAACATATGCTAACTGCCGGAGCAGTACAGGCTAAAGGTGCCGAAGACAAGGACGGATATGGTGCAGGAGGATGTCAGGGGAAGGGCTGGCTTGAGCCTGACTTAAGTCACAGGAAGAAAGAATGAAACGTATATTTCAATCAAGATACATATTAAGAAACTGAAATCGTGAATATTGCATTTAGGAAAAGCTAGAAGACTGATTAAAATGAAAAGAATGACCTTGTGGAAGAGCTATGAGAGATAAGGGTGGCAGGGTTTAGAGGCCATACACGCACACAACACACATACAATATACACAATACACTCACACACACACCCCACACACACTCATACGACATACACAACACACATTCACACGCACAACATACATAAAACACTCACTACTCACACATACACCCCATACACACTCACATACAACATACACAACAAATACCATGTACACAACACACACAATACAAACACACCATACACACAATACACACACACAACACACATACAATACACCCAACATACCTCACATGCAGAAAATAGTAAACACCTAATTCCTTGATCCAAAAAAGTTGTATTACAGAGAAAATTACATTTGGTGTAATGCAACTTATTCATATTTCTGTCTTACAAAATCTGTCTCCGCCTTTCACGTTTCGCCCTCCCACCCCTCCACCCCACTGGCTTTGCCTCCTGCAAACATCTGGGCGCCGGTCTCCTGGGGACAGATGTGACTATTCTTTATCAGACGTTTCAACCCAGGCTGTCCCCTGTCTGCCACCACACTTGGCACTTCCGTTGGTTTACTTCTTGATACCCCCTTCTTGAATTATTTAGAAAGATTCCAGATTCTGTCCCTCTCCAAACACAGCTAGTGGCTTCCACGTTCCAACTTGTAACAGGGCTCTGAATTCACCACTCATGTGACATTGTCTCTTCTGTTATGTGTGTGTGTCTGTTTATTGTTCATACCTTTGTATTAAGATGATTTTTCTATCATTCTGTTGGGGTTTGGGAAGGGTATGGAGATTGTTAATCACATGTGTTCATTATGTGTTTAAAGGAAAGTCCCTATAATAAGTTCTAACTGTGGGGCTTCCCTGGTGGCGCAGTGGTCGAGAGTCCGCCTGCTGATGCGGGGGACACGGGTTCGTGCCCCGGTCCGGGAAGATCCCACATGCCGCGGAGCGGCTGGGCCCGCGAGCCGTGGCCACTGAGCCTGCGCGTCCGGAGCCTGTGCTCCGCCACGGGAGAGGCCGCGACAGCGAGAGACCCGCGTACCGCAAAGAAAAACAAAAAAGAAAAAGTTCTAATTGTGGAAATGAGAGAGGGGTCTGGCTAATAGTAATGATAAAACCTTATTTGGAGAATAAGTTTTTGCCTTCGGAGACCAACCAAGGAACCCCACGTTTGAAATAAAATGATCTCAGACTCTTGGCGGTGGGAGTGCCCAGCATTATATACGGCCTGTTTAGGCAAAAGTAATAATGGCGCTCCCCACATATATAAACTGACTCTAAGCATGCATGACTTTGCATTTCAGTCCTGTCACTATTGGGTGGAAGCAACTTTTACGAAACAAACTTAAGCAATGGAAGGGAAACTCAGTTATTTAAAAATGAGCTGGAGTCCATACTCATTCAGACAAAGAAGAGAATCATAGACCCCCATCTCTGGACGGCCTCAGGCCTTCCTTGATCTTCAGATGCCATATGCCGCTGAGCCCCTGCAGCAGCGCTTCCTGCCACGCGCCAGGCTTTCAAAGGCCCCTGATGCTGCCATTCTTATTTGGATCCTTCCTGCCTTTCTCCCTGACCCCATCCCGCAGCCTTCACTCCCTCTGCAAACACACGTCCCATTCAGCAATACCAGAAAGAAGGTGCTGATGAGCCGACGGAGATGCAAAGGCTGTTAAAACAAGGCAGGATTAGTATGAGAAGGGGTCTCGCAGAGATAGTTTTCAGGGGGTTGGCCAAAAAAAAAAAAAAAAACTTTAATTTTTTTTTTTTGGAGAAGATGATGAACTTGAAGAAGGACTCTGGGATCCTCCAAGTAGCCCCAAAATGGAACTCCCCAAATAGAATGGCTTCTGAGGCCAGGCGCTTTGCCCTTCTTGTCATTGCTTTGTCTACGGGATCTAGTGCAGTGCAGGCACATACATTTTTGTTGGGTAAATAAATAGAATTATTAAAGGAAAATGGCTCAGTAACAATCCTGTACATGTACTCTGGAATATTATGCAGCATTTAAGAAGAGTGTTAAATCTCTATATACTGAAAGGCAAAATCTCTAAGACATATGGTTGAGTCATTTAAAAAAGTAAACAAAATAATGTATTTGCTAATCCAGAGGTATATGCAATAAATATTACAGATATTACAGATATCTCTGGGAAAGAGAATACTAAGGGAGACTGTTTTATCCATATTATTTGAATATCTTCAACAAGAGCATGTTTACGTATTACTTGCATAGATAAAAAATAAAGCAACTGTACCAATTACCAACTGATATTTTTTCTGAACTTTTTATTCATTCATTTTTTACGTCTTGGGCACTTGTGGTAAATTTTCATATTTTTGTTTATCTTTTAAATGTCCTTTTTACATTTCACTTTTTTAATTTAAAACTTGTAAATTACTGCTTAGTAATTCCTATTTTTCCTATTGACAATTTTTTGTTGTAACAACAAGTTTATTTTTTTAAGTCATGATCTCACATAATAAACATGTAAACGAACACACACTTATTAACAATTAACAAAAATTAGGCCATACTACTTTTCAACTGACATATTTTTTTACTATACATTAGATATTTCCATATGACTAGTATACAACTACAGCAGTATTCATAGTGATTTCATTCTATTCCTTTGTATGGATATATATCATAATTTTATAACCTCCTTCTTTTTGGATATTTATGCTATATTCCAGTATTTTTACTATTACAAACAACAATTCCAAGAAGTATAAATTTGAGTTTGATTGGTTTGCATTTGTAATAAAGCTTTAGTAGTGCCAGTTACTATCCAGAAAAGTTGCACTATTTTAAACTTGTAGTGTGTAGGAATTCATTTCTCCCTACCAATACAGAAATTGACTTTAGTGTTTAAAAAAATCTTCATTATATGGTAAGAGGAAAAATAGAATCATATTGTTTAAATGTACAAGTCTTTAATTATTAGTGAAAATGTTAATATTTGTCTTTAATTCTTTAGTGAAGTATCTGTTCATGCCCTTTGTCTTTGCTTACTGGGATATTCACTTCTCTTATTGACCTATAAGCTCTCTTTATCTTATTGACTTATAAGCTCTCTTTATATATTAAGGCTATTTGGTCTTTACAACATGTGTTGAAATCTTTTATACCAGGTCATTTAATTTTAAATATTTTTCTAAAACTTTTTATCATGACCCTTTAAGTTCTTACTTATTAAAATTTAGTAATATTTTCTCTTACCACTCTTTCCTCAGGGTCATGTTTAAACAATCACCCAAAATATACATGTAAGAAAATATAAATCCTTAAAGCACTAGTCTAGTTTCATTTTTTTACCTTTAAAATATTTAAAATATAAGTAAAAAAGAAAACGTGTGCCAAGGTGCACAAAACATAAAAACATTAAATTTAAAACTTTAATTCACATTTTATTTATTGATTTATTTACATGCAAACAGGTAGGACATGAAATTTATTTCTTCCCAAATGGTTAGTTAATTATCCCAATACCAATAAATAAATGTCAATTATTGATCCACTGTTATATAATACTACCTTTATCATATAATATAGTAAAATTGTAAATAAACATGGGTTTGTTTCTGAATTTTTATTCATTCATTCATTTATTCATTCGACCAACCTTGACTAAGTGAATACTATGTTCTGGGAACTGTTTAGCACTGAATGAGAGGGACATGGTCCCTGCCTTTTGCAGCTTTTGTTGAAGTAGGAGGCACAGACAGTGACCCAACTGTGATCAGCACAAACAACACAAAGCAGAGCAGCAGAGTGACAGCATGGAAAGAAGGAGGACAGGAGAGCTGTTGTAGCAAAAGCATCGGTGGAGGCGACTGGAAGGACTTGATAATTGAGCCAACACCTGAAAGAAGCAAAAGGAACATGACTACCACAAAGGAGCCCCAAATGTAGTAAGGAAATAAACTTGTGAAAGTTTGGGGGTAGAGAAACAGCAAGTGCAAAGACCCTGGGTCAGGAACAGATTTACTGTTTGCGGGGGAAGAGCAAAAAGGCCAAGGCAGCTGGACCAAAATAAACGAGCAGAAGTTCAGAGATTTACATGGGGCTCTTTGCAGGCCATGGATGAAGATTCTTTACTTAGGGAGTGTGGTCTGATTTACATCACTTAAATGAGCGCCTTTGTAGCTGTGTGAAAACTGACCAAGTGAGCCGGTGATAGAACTAGGAGTCCAGGTAAGAAGCACCTGGAGTCATCCAAGAGAGACTAGGGTGGGAGGTACCAAGACGGCGAGAAGGGATCAGATTCAAGCTATGACACTAAGTTAGAGCTCACAGGACTTGGTGATTTACTGGACGTAAGGGAAAGGAAGGAATTTGGGGATGGCCCAAACAACTGAGATGGGAAAAACTGGAGATGCAGAAATTTCCATAAGGAACATCGAGAGTTTTATTCTGAACATGTTCAGGTTCAAATTCTTATGACCTATCCAAGTGGTGATATTAAGTGGGTGGCTGGATATCCAAGTCTGGACCTCAGGAGGAAAGTTCAGGCTGGAAATACAAGTTTGGGACAGTCATTAGTATCCAGGTGGTGTGCAGGGCCTGCGGGATTTCCTGGGGAGAGAGCGTGAGGGCAGATAATCAGAGGGCCCAGGGGAAGAGGAGGAGAGTGCGGAGGAATGACCAGTGAGGGGGGAGAGCACGTGGTGCCCTGAGATGGAGCCAGGACAGGGTTTTAAGAAGGATATGGCGGGATCTGCTCCCTCAGGCTGCTGAGGGGTGACCGAGGTCAAGACTGCAAATGGACGGCTGGGTTGGGCGAGCTCAAGGTCATTGGCAACACAGACAAGAGCTGCTGCAGTGGAGGAGTACAGCTCCCAGCTGAAGAGAGTTCGGGGCAAAAAGAATAAGGGCGAAGCGCAGAAACAGAAATAGATGTTTGGAGGCTGCCTGGAGAAGTGTGTACAATCAGGGACCCACGTTTTTTTTAATGGAAGCTAATTCAGCATGTTTTGCACACTGATGAAGTAACCCAGGAGAAAGAAAAAATGAACCATGAAGGTGAGGGGGATAAAGGGCAGGAACAAGAGGAAACAGAATCCAGACCCAGTTTGGGGGTCTAACTTTGTTTGGGCCAAGGATGGTTCTTCCATTCATCTGTCTCACTAACCTTGGCCTAAACCCACTGAATTCTAGAAATCTATGGAGCATTTTAATGTCTGATATAGCAAGGGACCTCTTGCTAACATTAGTTTTGA
Organism: Platanista minor; assembly: GCA_004363435.1. NCBI lineage: Eukaryota > Metazoa > Chordata > Mammalia > Artiodactyla > Platanistidae > Platanista > Platanista minor. The sequence continues at coordinate 12,168 of RJWK010037039.1, read as the reverse complement.
TCCTTATTTAAAAAATTTATCATGAGTAGTTGAGCACATATGTATTTCCAGCTGACCTAAGTTTTTCACACCAAGTTGTTTTCATTTGAAGTGATACTACTTTTATATGGTTCCAAATTCAAAAGTTACAAAAGGCATACAATGAAAAAAATCTTCCTTTTACTAGTATTCCCCAAACAGGCATTTCCCCCACCTGAAGGCCAGTAATGTCACCATTTCCTGGATATTCTATCTGAGAATATTTTATGCACATACAAACACATTTATAGTTCTTTCTTTCCCCCTTTTTATACAATTAGTGACACAGCTCTGTTTTTTTTTTCACTTACAGTATATCAGAGATTATTTGATATCTCTAAGTAACTAAGAAATATTCTCATTCTTAAAAAAAAAAAAAAAAATCTAATAAGGAAAAAGCCTCTATGAAGAAAGACACCACAAGAGAAACACAAGGACGCAAGTTAGAAATAGCAAGATGAGACAAAAATAAAAGAAAAAATCACATAAAGAAAATAAATTGGAAGGCAAACAAGGGATAAGAGATACTGTTGAAACATAGTGAGGGAAGTAGAAGACAGAAATGAGAAAAACAAACAACGGAAATTAAAAATTTAAAAGGATTAGAGGGAAGACAAAAGCTACCAGAGACTGCAAAGGCAAACAAGGTATGAATGGTTAAAATCTCCCACGTACAATGACAATAATAATATAATTAGCAATGGGATAGAACATATATTTAAATACATTATTAAAAGCAAACTTTCCTGACATAAAAGAAGACATGATTCTAAGTGAGAAAAGCACACACTATGTCTGAGAAACTGATCAGTATCATCAATGCAGATGCATATTCTAGTAAGGTTATCGGACCTTAAAGATAAGGAAAGACTCCTTTGGGCAGGTAGGCAAAAAGATCAGCCTGGCTTCTGATTCCCTCCCAGCAACAGTCAACCCCAGAAGACAATGGAGCAATAACTCTAAGATTAGAAACAAACAGCAACAACCCCATGACCCAAAGATTTTATATCCAACCAAACTGTCCGTTAAACACAAAGGTGACAGAGAGTTTTGAAGCTGCACAAACTCAAGGGCCACAACTCCCGAGAAACGCTCTTGAAGAAGTCCCAGGGGGTGAACTTCAGTCAAGCAAAGCCACCACAGAAGGACTAAAGGTGCTGTGGTGACGATTGGGAAGGAGAAGAGCATAAAGGCCACTTACGCTGATGATGCAGAGATGACACAAATAACAAGAGGGGGCAGTGGGAGAAAATGGCAGATAGGGTCCATCTGCCTATTGTCATAGTGGGAGGATGTGGTTTAAAGCTGACACATCAAGTAAGGGAAGTGTGAGCAGATCACCCTGCGCAAATAAAACTACTGGGTGGGGGAGGTACAAACTATTGGGTATAAGATAGGCTCAAGGATGTATTGTACAACATGGGGAATATAACCAATAGTTAGCAACAACTGTAAATGGAAAGTAAACTTTTTTTTTTTTTTTTTTTTTTTTTGGTGGTACGCGGGCCTCTCACTGTTGTGGCCTCTCCCGTCACAGAGCACAGGCTCCGGACGCGCAGGCTCAGCGGCCATGGCTCAGGGGCCCAGCCGCTCCGCGGCATGTGGGATCTTCCCGGACCAGGGCACGAACCCGTGTCCCCTGCATCGGCAGGCGGACTCTCAACCACTGCGCCACCAGGGAAGCCCGAAAGTAACCTTTAAAAATTGTGTAAAAATTTTTAAAAATGTAAATACTGAGAAATATATTATTATTGATTAAAATCAGGTTATAGAAGAAAAAGAGGCCAGGGGAAGGATCTAATACCATCACTGCCATCTAAAAAAGTAAAGAGTAAAAGTAAGTGTAATATTATATTTATAAAAGTAGCCAATAAAACAAGAATATGTACATTAAATATAAAGACTATACAAAAAGCAAAGAAAACAGATTGTGTAAGTGAAAGACTTTTAAAAAATATTCTAAAAGTGGAAATCCAGCATAAAATAATTTGACAGATAAACATCAGCTGTAAAATTCAAACTAGAACCTCTAACACTTCAGTTGGTACAATTACAGGAAGAACTGTAAGACCACAGCTCTGCAAAGGAGCTGGGATCCACCTAGTATAGCCCTTCATCCTGCAGTTGAGGAAAGTGAGGACTAAAGAGATGCAACATCTTACTCAAAATCAAACAGAAACTCAAGAGTATCTTACACCTAGAATGCAGCACCATTTTCATTACCTGTTCTCAGAAACATTTGTTCATAAAGGATATTGTGATGATTTTTAAACCCGCCTGCACATTCTGTGAATCCTCAGGAAGTGGTAGGGTCTATCTCCTCCCCTAAAATCTGGGCCAACCTTAATGACTCACTAGTAACTAATAGAATGTTGCAGAAGTGAGTGACACAGCTTCTGGAGGCACGTGAGAAAAGGCTGGGTAGTTTCTGTCTCACTTGTTTTCTTGGGTCACTCACATTTGGAGCACTGAGCTGCCACGAGGCCCCCATGTTGTGAGGAAGCCCAGGCCATGTGTAGATGATACAGCCAAGGTTCCAGACAATGGTCCCCGGGCCATTGAGTCATAGTTCCCCTTCTGCTTTCTGCCATTGAGTCTTCCTAGCTGCTTTCAGACATCGTGGAGCAGAGACAAGCCATTCCCACTGTACAGTGCCTGAATTCCTGACCCACAGAATCTCTGCGCATAACAAAACGGTTGTTTTATGCCACTAAGTTTTGGGGTGGTTTGTTACAGCAGCGTGAAAATGAACACTATTTTTTCCCTACTACTAAGGACTTTTAAAAGGGGAGCCAAGAGGAAAAATTCATTCCCAGTCTATTTTATCTTCATTTGAGGCCAACTAAAGCCAAAAGACCATACCTGATTTGAGAAGAGAAAAGAAATAAAACTTGGTTCTGAATTTTAACTTTCTGCAACACAGACTTTTTTTTGTTTTTGAGGGACAAATATAAGGCAATACCAAGAGGTTTTTCATTTTTAAATGTCATGAGATTTTTCAGATGATAAACACTTGCTTAGCAGTACAGTTCCGAAGCAAACATCTAGGCAATTAATCACATGTATACAGGATTTTTTTTTCCTGTGGAGAAATTTTTTGTTGTTGTTGAAAAATAGAGCTTTATTTTAAAACTGTTTGAAAACAAAAGCAAACCGGAGGCTTCTCTGCTGTAAAGTACAATATGGCTGATTTACTTTCATAATGTAAACATTATTATTTTTCTCTAATTTTCTTAAGCCAAGTAAACAAAGGGGGTTGAGAGCTTGTGTTGGTATCAAGTGTGTGCCTGATGACAAGCCAGCCTGGCAGTTAGACACATTCAGAGACCTGGAAAACCAAAGTATTGTATTAAGTGCTTCTATTAGTTTCCTATGGCTGCTGTAAACAAATTACCTCAAAATTGGAGGCTTAAAACAATAAAATTGTTTTGTTTCAGTTTTGGAGGTTAGAAGTCCTAATTCAAGGGGTTGGCATAGCCACATCCTCTCTGAAGCCTCTAGGGGAGAATCCTTCCCTGCCTTTGAGACAGGCTGGTACTTGGGACCTGGCACCCTTTGCTGCAATGCTTGCACCTGGACAAAGGTCTCCTGGAGCTACAAAATACAAAGAAACTATAAGGGCCTAAAAATAACTGTGTGCATGCACAGTTGGGGCAAATTCTGCACAAAAAGATACAAAGAGACCAAAAAGCCCAACTGCCACTTCTGAAGAGCCCGGAGCCAAAGCAGGGAAGGGGGTGGGGAACAAAAGCAGGGTACTGCGCATGCCCCCTGCACACACCACCACTGAAGGGGTGGGCAAATCACCTAAGCCACCCCTCACGCCTGTCCCCTGGACACACCCCTACCCTCACCCCATATAAGGAATCAGCTAATAGGGGAGCAAGGCAGCAAGGGAATCTGTTACTTATTCTCTCTCCCGCCTGGGCAGCAGGGGGCCCAATAAAGCCTTGCCTGAGTTTATTGTCTGGCCTCTGATCAAGTTCCATTGATTAAGGAGGCCAAGAACCCTGATGGGTAACACATTTTCCAGCTTCCAGTGGTGGCTACCAATCCTTGGGGTGCCTTGGCTTGTGGCTGCATCTCTGCCCCAGTCTTCACAAGGCCTTGTCCTCTCTGTGTCTGTCACCCTCCTCTTCTTATAAGGACACCCGTCATACTGAATTTAGGGCCCCTACTCCAGTTTGATCCCATCTTAACCAGATTATATCTGTAAAGACCCTCTTTCCAAATAAGGTCACACTCATCGGTACAGGGGTCGGGGTTAGGACTTGAATATGTTTTGTGGGGACACAGTTCAACTCACAACAGTGTCCGAAACAGAGATCTAAATAAAGGGCTGTGATTGTGGGTAAGACAGGATACTTAACTGCAGGGATCCCTTTGTCACTTCGTTTGAGGCCAAGAACCTGGATTTAAATACTGACTAGCCGTGAAGCTGTGCAAAAGCCCTTTCACCTCTCCAGTCTCAGAACACTTATCCGTGAGCGGGGATTAACTGAGGCAAGTGTGGTCATAGACCAGCGACCTGGGCATCACCCTGTGAGAAATGCTGACACTCAGGCCTCACCCTGGACCAACTGAGCCAGAATTTGCATTTAAGCTGGAGCTGGAGCTACTTCTGAGGCACATTAAAGCTTGAGGAGCACTTAGCACAGTCCTTGGGGCATGATAATTTGCCAATAAATGCTAATCCCCCCTGCCCATAAACCCCACAAAGGCACTTAAATAAAACAGCTGAGTTTACATTTAACTTAGTAACTGTGGACTAAAATGAAAGAAGGAAGGAGTGTAGGCCGTTCTCAAAATCTCTCATTCAGAAAAAACTGACTAACTAGCAACAGGCTGGTAGTGAAACACTTAACTTTTGGGACTCTTTGGGATATGCCAACTTTTTTTTTTTTAATTTAAGAAAAGATTGCTCACACTACATGGGGAAAAGAAATCCAGAGATGAGACACAGCTCACCCACATTTTTTAAGGTTGTGTTATCTAAAATGGGTGAATTCATGGGTTACTGGTGTGTAATTCTTATTGAAATGAAAACAATTATTTAAGTGTAAAAATATAACAAAAAGCTTGGAAGTCATGTCTCCATCTCTCAGAACGAGAATAGAGCTGCACAAACTGAAAGGCAATGACTTTTCTTAGCTCCATGAGAGAACTGAGGTCCCAGGAAAAACCACCACCTGGAAAACTGGAGAGACAGGTGAGGACAGAGAACATAGGACCACACGGCAGAAGCCTCTGCGGCCAGAAGCAGGTAGGGACACACCCATGGTACCTGCAGCAAGGTGCCAGAAGCTGACGTTGGGCTAAGGGTCTAAGCAAGGACCCCCATATTTTCATGCATTTTACCTCTGGCACTCCCACCAGGTTCTCATGGTGAAGATGGGAGAAAAGCCCCTTGTTTGGCTGGGGTGAGGGGAGTAGCGGTTTCGAAATACGTCACAACAAATGCCAACCAACCCAGCAAGAGGAAAGACCTCAGTAAATGAGAAACAAATCCTGACTTAGGAAGGGGGGGTTTTGTTCAAAGGGATGATTGCAAGGGGGAGAGAGAGAGGGGGGAGAGAGGGTGATGGAAACCATAAGATCTGCAAGCATCTCCAGACTTAGGCAAAAAGGGGGTTTCTTTTATAAAAGGAGTAAACAAGGCTAGGAGGACCCAGGTGTGGGAGGAGTTGGCGGAAAGGGGGACACGATCGGATAGAAGATCAGAGAATGTTCCACTCAGAGGCTGGTCTGTTCTCAGCAGGGGCTGTCTGTGGGCTCAGGCAGAGGATGGGCAAAGTTCAGGCCCCTGGGGCAGGATGGACATTTAACCAAAGTTTGACTAACACACATTTTGTTTCCATTGATCAGTGGGGACATAATAGTTCAGCTCATTTCAGAGGTAAAGAATGGGAATTTTGAGGGACTCTGCCTGGCCTTTTCATAAGTAATCAAGGGGCTCCTGTGAGTCTCGTTTAGTCATGTGGGGCTGGGGTGGGGATGGGGAACGATGAGCCTTTTCTCTGAACACAAAGTGTGGGAGATCTCTTAACCTCCACTGTTTTCCAGGAGCATAGGGTTCAGGTAACAGTCAGCACTGTCAACAGTAAGGGCTTCCAGGACAATCTAAGACTCTTCACTTAGGGACTTCCCTGGTGGTCCAGCAGTTAAGGCTGTGCCTTCCAATGCAAGGGGTGAAGGTTCGATATCTGGTTGGGGAGCTAAGATCCCACATGCCTTGCAGTCAAAAAACAAAAACAGAAAATAGAAGCAATATTGTAACAAATTCAATAGAGACTTTAAAAATGGTGCACGTCAAAAAAAAAAAAAAGAGAAGAAAACATAAGACTCTTCATTTATTTCTCCTTTGACTCTTCCTTTCTTTACATAGATTTGAGCTTCTGACCCTTACCCTTGTCCTTCTCTCTGAAGAACTTTTAAACTATTTCTTGCAAGGCAGGTCTACTAGTGACAAATTTTCTCAGTTTTTCTTTATCTTTGGAAGTCTGTATTTCTCCTTTACTTTCAAAGGATAATTGTGCTGGGTACAAAATTCTAGGTCAGTGTATTTTTTTCTTTCAAAACTCTGAATATTTCACCCCACTGTCTTCTACCTTGCATGGTTTCTAGTGAGAAGTCTCATGTGATGCTGACCTTTGTTTCTCTACCGGTAAGTTCAGGCAGTGTCCAATGCCGAGACTTTTATAATTATAAAGTGGAGAAGTGAAGTATGTGCATCCCTCATTGTTTCAGTGCAACCTCAGAAATAATCCCCAGTAATTTGAGTGGCTTTGATGCACTTTTTTTTCCAGGTTTTTCCCCCCCGGGGGCAGCAAAAATATATGGCTTGAGTGGGATAAATGCCATCCTCCTTTAAAAGTTCCATAATTATCTTAAAACCAACCCCAATATACATACAATCTAAATAAAACAGATTACTTGCTTTGCAAGCAACTTCAGACTAAATTCCCCAGCTTACTCCTTCAATTCTAGACCATTCTATGTAATATGTAGCTATTGTTCAGAGATAAATATAAACACACAAATATGCTTTTAGAAACAAAAACGAGATTGCAACCTGCACACTCTTCTACAACTTTCTTTTCTCACGTAATGGCCATAATTATACTAAGGGCATATTTACAAATCAGTCCATATAGATCTGTATTGTGTTACATTTGTGGATGCATCACAAACTTTTTGTCCTTTAACATTTAGATTGTTTTCAATTGCCTGCCTTCCAAACAATACACAATGAATATTCTTGTACACTGTTATATCACATAGATTGTGCTGTTACATCCGTGGGACAAATTCTGGGAAGTAAGATTGCTGGGTCATGGGATATAAAAGTTAAAATGTGGGTAGATATGGCCAAATTACACTCTAAAAAGGTTGTAATAAACTATTACTGACAGTATATATGGGTGTTTGTTTTAACTCCTTTCCCCTTCATCTTAACACTTTATTAGTAATTGTTTAAATAACTGCCAGTCTTACAAGAAAACACACACACACTTGTTATTAAATTTAAATTTGCATTTCTCTAGTAATTAGAGAGATTTAGATTCTTTTACCAGTGGTTTTTTTTGTTTGTTTTTTTGGATCAGTTGTATTTGTTCTGTATATTGCTTGTTTATATCCTTTGTTTATTTTTCTACTGAGTTGTCTTTCTCTTACTGATTATTAGAAACTCTTTCTATACTAGAGATATTAATGCCCTGCTTGCTAGATATTGCAAACATTTTCTCCCAAAGTTTTGTCTTTTATTTACATACACATATATATTAACCTATTCATTTACACCAGTTTCTCAAACTGTCAGTGATGGAGTGCCTGTAAGAGAATCATGTCGGGTGCTCACTAAAAATGTAGATTCTGGGGCCCAAGCACTCTATGAGAATCTCTTGGAAAAGGACACAGGATTTTGTATTTAAAACAAATATCTAGATGGTAGAACAATTGTTTCATAGTCACTCATTTTTATGACTTACATAATTATTAAATACATGACATTTTAAGCTTTTGCATATATTTAGACTTCAATCCATCTTAAATTTGCTTCCTGTTATGATGCAAAAATCTAAATTAACTGTATTTTATTTTTAATGTCTTTATTTTAATTATGCCAGCAGCATTTATTAATAAACCATTCTTTTCCCACTAAATTAAAGCATCACCCTTATCATATATTAGATTGTAGACTTTCTCACATTTCCATACTTTCAAAAAGACACGTCCCTTTATTCTTTTTGTAAAATATTATGTGCTTATAGAGAATTCATGACATGCAGAATAATAAGAAATTAAAAAAAAAATCCTGCTGTAGTAGCTTGAATAGTATCTCTCCAAAATTCATGTCCACCTGGACATGTAACCTTATTTGGAAATCGGGTCTTTGCAGATGTAATTAAGATGAGATCATACAGGATTAGAGTGGGTCCTAATTAAAGTATTAGTATCTATACAAGAAGAGGACAGATGCACAGTGAATGCCATGTGAAGACAGAGGCTGAGATTGGAAGCCACAGAACATCAAGGAAAGCCAAGGCTTACCTGCAACCACCAGAAGGTATGACAGGGGCATGGAACAGATCCTCCCTCAGAGCCTCCAAAAGAACCAGGCTTGCGGCATCTTGATTTTGCACTGCTGGACCCCAGAGCTGCAAGTGAGTAACTTTCTGTTGTTTTATGCCATCAGTTTGTGGTGCTCTAGGAAACCAATATACCAACTCATCAGAAACAACTAGCTTTAACATTAGATGGTCCTCATTACAAATGTTGTGTATGTATGTATATACACATGTGTACATGTAATAGATTGACAAAAATATTTCCAGTATAACGAGGTAATTCTGTACATTCTGCATTATTAAACATTATTTTACTTGAATTTATCTGAAGAAAAAGAATAGATTTGTCCTATTAGTCCAGTGATGGTTTTTCCTATTTCTGTGCTAATAACTTGGTGTTTAATTTTTTATAGGACAAACGCTTATCACTTTGCTTTTTCAAGGTCTTTTTTTTTTTTTTTTTTTTTTTGGCCTCGCCGCACAGCTTGCGGGATCTTAGTTCCCTGATCAGGGATCAAACCCAGGGCCCTGGGCAGTGAAAGCGTGGAGTCCTAACCACTGGACGGTCAAGGAGTTCCCCTCAAGGCTTTCTTCATCATTTACAACCATGTGATCTTCCCTTCAAAATTTAAAATTAGTTCTAACTCATCCTCAAGAGAATCTGGAATTCTGATGGGAATTGTGCTAATTTTCAAATTTGGTTTGGGAAGAATTGGCATATTTTTGGTACTGATTTCTCACCCACAGATATGGCAGGTTTTTCATTTTTTCTGGTCTTGTTTCTGCCTTTCAGCAAAGGGCAAGGGATTTCATCATCAGGATCTTGCAACTCAAACTTTATTCCCAATTATTTTATAGTTTTTGACGCTGTTGCAGATAAAATATTTTTATTTTTAATAGGTTATTGCGTTTTCAAAAGGAAAATTGCTAGTTTTTCCTCTGCTTCTCTCTCTTGAGTTTTAAGCCTTTTACCGAACTCAGGTCTAAAACGGAGGCATGAATTTTCGCACTTGGCCGCTGAAGCCCTACATAAGCACTGGCTTCCATGCATCTCAGTCTCCTTTGTACCCTGTGAGCTTCACAACCACGTCATAAAGCGTGGTGTCACTGCGCAAATGAGGGAGCTCAGCTCACAGAGGCAAGTGATCTGCCCAGGGTCTCTCTGACACCATTTTGGCCTGACTGACAAAACCAGTTCCTAGGATGCAATGCAGTCAGGTACCAACTGGTACCGAGGCACGATTTCATTCGCACCAAAACGGGACAGTTCCATTCTTAGAGTGTCAGCATCTTACCAGAAAGCAAAACTGCTCTAGAGCGGAGGCGAAAGACTCCCGCGCCCGCGCGGAACGCCGGCTCGGGGCTGGCGGAAAGAGCCGAGCGTGCTCGGAAGCGCTCGCCCCGCCTTCCGCAGGAAGCGTCAGGGGGCGGGGCTCGCGTGACGGCGCGTTGCGCGCGGGGCCTTGTGGGAGGGGCGGCCGGTGCAGCCGCGGCTGCCATCTTAGCAATTCCTGGCGTTGCGGCCTTGTCGTTGGCGGCGGCCTTCGTGGCGGCCGTCGGCCTCAGGGGGAGGCAGAAAGTCAGCTCGCTGATAGCTCTCCTTCCCCCAGCCTCGACAAGATTGCCAGCCCGCTTCCGGAAGCTGAGGCGAGGACAGCCGGGCACGTGCGGGGCCCGAAGCCAGCGGTTAGTCCCAGCGTCGCCCAGAAGGATGGGCCGGTCTCGGAGCCGGAGCTCGTCCCGCTCCAAACACACCAAGAGCAGCAAACACAACAAGAAGCGGAGCCGGTCCCGGTCGCGGTCTCGGGATAAGGAGCGCGTGCGAAAGCGCTCCAAGTCCCGGGAAAGTAAACGGAACCGGCGGCGGGAGTCGCGGTCCCGCTCGCGCTCCACCAACACGGCCGTGTCCCGGCGCGAGCGGGACCGGGAGCGCGCCTCGTCCCCGCCCGACCGCATCGACATCTTCGGGCGCACGGTGAGCAAGCGAAGCAGCCTGGACGAGAAGCAGAAGCGAGAGGAGGAGGAGAAGAAAGCAGAGTTCGAGCGGCAACGAAAAATGTGAGCGCCCGCGGGGGGAGGGGCCGGGAGCCGGGGAGGCGGCGGGTGCGGGGTGGCGGGGAGGGGGGAGCTGATTGGCCCTGGGGGGAGTGAAGGAGCTTAGCGGGGTCGCAGGGACCGGCCCCGAGCGGCTGCCACCCTGGCCTGTGGAAAGCCTGGGGCAGGACAGATCCACGAGTTGGCTGGGAAGGGCAGTAGTCGGGATGGAGCTGGAAGGGCTTGGAGCAGGGCAAGCATTTTGGCGCGAGAGAGGAGGAGCGTCCCGGAAGTAGGGGGTGGAGTTCCGTGTGGGGTTGGAGCAGGCTGGCCCCGGGAAGTGGACGGAGGACGTTGGGGGCCCCCTGCAGAAGAGCGTTCTTGCCTTGCACCCTAAACGCGGGACAGGGATTCTCGGAGGAGAACTGCTTCAGGTGGTTGAACGTACGCGCACCCAAAGCAAGTTCTTTTACTTTAGTGTACTCCTGCTCTTAGAGACGTCGCGGTCGCTTTTCCTGTCTCGGGCCTGCTCTTTTTGTTTTCTGAGGTGTAAAAACAGAATGCGCGCAGCTTAAGTGTGCAGTGAGGTAAATGAATCTTGACGCTTGAGTTCACCTGTGTAACCAATCGAAGCCTGCTCCGTCTTTTCACGCTTTACTAGTTATGGGCTGTAGGTCTCCGTAGCACACTTCGGTGCAAGGCTGTAACTCGTTTCCCTTTGTGGTGTATACGTGGTGTTCAGAAGATAGGATATTCGCTTTTACTTTTGCATTGATCATATGCAGAAGAGTCACCTCTCAAGTACTTTTTGGTCTAAGAGTAGGTGCAAATGATTCCAAACGAATGAAATTTTGGTTTTAAAAGTGTAGAGTTGTGTTTTGGTTCAAGACCCTGGTACTCTGATGTGCTGGGTATTCTTTCCCAAAGCCACGTTGAAAGGTAGAGAGATTTGCTAACTTAATCAGCCATCTTTCTCAGTTCTTCAGTGCATGTTTAGAAAGTGCTCATAAGGCAGGAGAGTTACTGAATATAGAATTTTCCTGAGACAGATTTATGAGTACTGAACTGTGTAGGCGTTTTCAGTCTTTCTGCAGTGTAGTTTGTGTTACGTTCCAGCAAATCTTGTTTCTGAAAGGAAATCATTAAGAGGTAGGGGACTGGAAAACTAACTGCTATTACTGGAGGAAGCAGTACCTGGAGAGCTCTTCCACTGCGTTTCTTTAAAACATGCACAACGCTTGCATTTTTCCTTTACTTAGAACTGTCGGTGGCAAGTATGAACACCGAGTACGAATAATTGTGTCTCAAGAAACCTTGCTTATATAGAATCCAGTTTTTTTCGTCTGGAACAAGATCCTTAACTGTGAAGATGTAGCTCTCAAATAACTGTCAACAGATGAACATTTTAAAAAATTACCTAAGATAGTTCTGAGATAGTAGTTCCATGTGAAAACAGAGGATATCTTCAAAGAGTAATGATTTGCCATTCATTAGCGAGCCGAGACTTACGGGGAAGAGTGAAAGGAAACTTGGTATGCAAGGAATAGAT
>RJWK010037038.1:0-21448 GCA_004363435.1 Platanista minor | reverse complement strand
TTGTTTTTGGTGTCTGTCCCCAGTGGCTAAGGTTGGTTCAGTGGGTTGTGTAGGCTTCCTGGTTGAGGGGACTAGTGCCTGTGTTCTAGCCTTTCTGGTGGGCAGGACCATGTCTGGTGGTGTGTTTTGGGGTGTCTGTGACCTTATTATGATCTTAGGCAGCCTCTCTGATGATGGGTGGGGTTGTGTTCCTTCTTGCTAGTTGTTTGGCATAGGGTGTCCAGCACTGTAGCTAGCTGGTTGTTGAGTGGAGCTGGGTCTTAATGTTGAGATGGAGATCTCTGAGAGAGCTTTTGCCGTTTGATATTACATGGAGCAAGGAGGTCTCTGGTGGACCAATGTCCTGAACTTGGGTCTCCCACCTCAGAGGTTCAGGCCTGACACCCAGCCAGAGCACCAAGGCCCTGTCAGCCACACAGCTCATAAGAAAAGGGAGTAAAAAGAAAGAAAAAAAAAATTAAAAAAGACAAAGTTATTAAAATAAAAGATTATTAAAAATTAAAAAGTAATTTAAAAAAGAAAAAAGAAAGAAAGAAGAGAGCAACCAAACCATAAAACAAATCCACCACTGATAACAAGCGCTAAAAACTATACTAAAACAAAAAACAAAAAAACGGACAGACAGAACCCTAGGACAAGTGGTAAACGCAAAGCAATACAGACAAAATCACACAAAGAAGCATACACATACACACTCGTGAAAAGAGGAAAAGGAAAAAAATATATATATCTATATATATTAAAAAAAGGAAGACAGCAACCAAATCAGTAAACAAATCTACCAATGATAATAAAGTCTAAATCCTAAACTAAGGTAAAAATAAAACCAGAAAGCAGTCAGTCACATACAGCAAACCACAAGTCTACAGTTGCTCCCAAAATCCACTGCCTCAATTTTGTGATGATTCGTTGTCTATTCAGGTATTCCACAGATGCAGGGTACATCAGGTTGATTGTGGAGATTTAATCCGCTGCTCCTGAGGCTGCTGGGAGAGATTTCCTTTTCTCTTCTCTGTTCGCACAGCTCCTGGGGTTCAGCTTTGGATTTGGCCCCACCCCTGCATATAGGTCACCTGAGGGCATCTGTTCCCACCCAGAGAGGACGGGGTTAAAGTAGCAGCTAATTAGGGGGCTCTGGCTCACTCAGGCCGGGGGGAGGGAGGGGTACAGATGTGGGGCAAGCCTGCAGCGGCAGAGTCCAGCGTGACGTTGCACTAGCCTGAGGCACGCCGTGCGTTTTCCTGGATTTTCCTGGAAGTTGTCCCTGGATTACAGGACCCTGGCGGTGGTGGGCTGCACAGGCTCCGGGAGGGGAGGTGTGAATAGTGACCTGTGCTCGCTCACAGGCTTCTTGGTGGCTGCAGCAGCAGCCTTAGCATCTCATGCCTGTCTCTGGGGTCCGCGCTGTTAGCTGCGGCTCGCAACCATCTCTGGAGCTCGTTTAAGCGGCGCTCTTAATCCCTTCTCCTCGCGCACCAGAAAACAAAGAGGGAAGGAAAAGTCTCTTGCCTCTTCGGCAGCTTCAGACTTTTCCCCGGACTCCCTGCCGGCTAGCCGTGGTGCACTAACCTCCTGCAGGCTGTGTTCACACCGCCAACCCCAGTCCTCTCCCTGTGCTCCGACTGAAGCCCGAGCCTCAGCTCCCAGCCCCCGCCAGCCCCGGTGGGTGAGCAGACAAGCCTCTCGGGCTGGTGAGTGCCGGTCGGCAGCGATCCTCTGCGGGAATCTCTCCGCCTTGCCCTCCACACCCCTGTTGCTGTGCTCTCCTCCATGGCTCTGAAGCTACCCCCCCACTGCCCATCCCCCATCCCCACCAGTGAAGGGGCTTCCTAGTGTGTGGGAACCTTTCCTCCTTCCCAGCTCCCTCCCACTGGTGCCGGTCCTGTCCCTAATCTTTTGTCTCTGATTTTTCTTTTTCCTTCTACCCTACCCAGGTACGTGGGGAGTTTCTTGCCTTTTGGGAGGTCTGAGGTCTTCTGCCAGCGTTCAGTAGGTGTTCTGTAGGAGTTGTTCCACGTGTAGATGTATTTCTGATGTATTTGTGGGGAGGAAGGTGATCTCCTCTGCCATCTTGAAGGTCCCCCCCAAATTTTTATAGAAAGATGAAGGGTCGATAATAACTAAGGCAATCTTAAAGATTCATAGTGGAAAATTACATTGCCATGTATCAAGACTTACTATAAAGCTACAATAATTGAGACAATGTGATATGGTCATGGAGATTTGATAAATATACAAATAGAATAGAGAGTCCACAAATAAACGCACAGGTTTATTATGGTATCTTGACTTCTGACAAAACTTACAGCTTATGGAATAGAGTATAGATAATTTTTTCAATAAGTAATGTGGAGTCAGTTGAATACCCATATGGAAAAAATGGGATTTGACTCCTACTGCCCACACAAAAAAAATCAAATCTAGGTGACTGGTAAATCTGAATGTGAAAAGTAAAACAATACAGCTTCTATACAGTAACATAGGAGACAATCTCTGTGACTTTGGAGTAGGTACATATTTCTTAAAGAGACAACACAAAAATATTGTGATTTTTTTGTCCTTCAGTTTTAAATTGAGAACTTCTGTTTATCAAAAAACACCATTTAAGAGACTGACAATGCACACTATTAAATTATCGAAATACATATATCCTGCAAAAACTCACATCTAAAATATTTTTTAAATCCTACATTTGGAAAGAAAAAAAAAAAAGGTTAGGTACTCTAATACAGAAGGGGCCAAAAGACTTGAACAGGAACTTCAAAAAATTAAAATTAAACTCACACTGAGATATCATATACACCTCATAATGGCTAACATTTACAAACCGTCAATATCAAAAGAACGTAGCGCTCATACATTCCTGGTGGAAATATAAACTGATAGAACAGTCTGGAAACCTGTTTGGTAGTAATAACTCCTAAGGTTGAACAGACACATACTCTATGCCCAGCTAGTCCATTGTTAGGTATGTGACTAATGGAAAGACAAGTTGTGTGTATTGAAAAATATGCATAATGATGTTCATAATGTTACTGCATGCAGTAACCCCAGTGTTATTGTCCATAAACAGTGCCATAGATAAATAAACTGCTTTATAATCACATAACAAAATATTATTCAGTTGGGAAAGTGAAGACAATCCAGCTACAAAACTCAACAACACAATGTCAAATAAAAGAAACTAGAATGAAAAGATTATATGCTGTTGATTTCATTTGTATAAGGTTCAAAACAGGAAAAAATCAGATAGAGGTAAATTTCGGGAGAAAGCTGGTAGTGATATGAAATGACTATGAAGAGGCATGACAGGAAGGGCTTCCTGTGGTGCTGGGAATGTTCTATTTCTTGATGGATGGTGATAACATGGAAACATTCACTTTTTCAAAATTCAAGTTGCACTTATGATTTGTGAGCTTCTCTTTATGTATGTATTTTTAAAAATAAAACAGTGTGATGGTTGTTAGAGAAGAAACTGTGACAGCTGTCCTTGGGGTGCTATAAAATAACACCTGCAATTTCATAATGAAAAGCAGTGGAAAAATTGATTTGAAACACCTATATACTTTTTAGGAGTCCTTTCTAATGCATGCCTATTCCATAAACTAAAGTATAGCTGCACTTGGAGGTAATCTCTTTGTGTGACTGTATTAGTTTCCTATGGCTGCTGTAATAAATTACCACAATCTCAGTGGCTTAAAACAATACAAGTTTATTCTCTTGTGATTCTGGAGGCCAGAAGTCTGAAATCAGTTACACTGGGCTAATATCAAGGCATCAGACAGGCTCTGCTTTTGAAGAGGCTCTAGGTAATTTTGCCTTGTGAGCCCTTCCTTTACCTCTAAAGTTAAATCTCTTTTTACTTCAGTCACATCACCTTCTTCTCTGTGTGTGTAATTCCTTCTGCTTCCCTCTTTTAAGGACACGTGTGATTCCATTTAAGTCCTGTGAAATTAACCAAGAATAATCTTCCCATCTCAAGAGCCTTCATTTAATCACATCTGCAAAGTCCATATTGCCGTACAAGATAACATTCACAGATTCCAGGTACATCTCTGGATATCTCTAGGAGGCAGAGTTCAGCCTCCCACAGTGAGCAAGCCAAGGAGTGAAAAATCCAGCCGATATCCAGAAACCATATCACACCATAGCCTTTGAATGGTTTCATTTTGCTTTTACTGCAGCTGATATTTTGTGTGGGCGGGGCCGGGATGACATTCATTCCTAGTCTCAACTCAGGAACTAAATGATATTAATCATCACATTCCAATTTGCCTGGCTTTCAGGTACTCTCCCTGCTAGACTGTTAGTCTCTCCACCTACAGTTCTGCCACGGGAACTAGAGCAAGCGGTGTTCTTGCCTAAGCACTCATGCTTTGCCCCCCACCCCATCGTACATTTGTTGCACACTTCAGCTCTCTAAGCAGCAGCTATTCATGAAGAATGTAAGGTGGTTTTAACAGCGGATGTTAACAAGATTTGAATCTTGTCTCTGTTAATCACCTGTTGGATGATATTTACCAAGTTACCAATCTCTAAATTTCAGTGTGACCAACTATATGATAAGATAATACTACCTATTTCTCAGAGCTGTTATAACAATTACATTTAAAATTGTACATGAAAAGAATTGTCACCGAGTGGCCAATCAATAAATGGCGACTTCGTCATTATAGTGTGATATCTTTCTGACTTGGTGTATATAGTTACAATAGTGAAGTTGAATTTTCAGCAATTTCACATCAAAGCTATCATTGATGTGATTTATTTCAATTCAGCCTGCTCTTATTAAGCATCTATGACATGCTAGGACCTGGGCATTGTAGGAGATACATTACCGAATGGAATCAACTTTTTTTGTTGTTGTTTTGTTTTTTTGCGATACGCTGGCCTCTCACTGTCGTGGCCTCTCCTGTTGCGGAGCACAGGCTCCGGACGCGCAGGCTCAGCGGCCATGGCTCACGGGCCCAGCCGCTCCGCGGCATGTGGGATCTTCCCGGACCGGGGCCCGAACCCGTGTCCCCTGCATCGGCAGGCAGACTCTCAACCACTGCGCCACCAGGGAAGCCCAACCCTTCTTCTTAATAAGCTCCTGGTCTGTTGGGGAAAGTAGGTGTCAAACGGGTGATGACAATACATCTTGATTAGAGCTAAAAAATCAAGAAAATTTGAATATAGTATTTGATATGAAGGAGTGATTAATTTTGTGAAGTATGACAGCATGATGATTATATTAAAAATTCTTGTTTCTTAAAGATAAGTACAGTATCAGTTCCCTCTTGCTGCAGTAACAGATTACCACAAATTCGGTGACTTGAAACAACATATTTGTTCTCTTAAAAAACAAATTTGTTTTCTTAAAGTTCTAGAGGTCAGAAGTCTGAACTGAGTCTTCTGGGACTAAAATCAAGGTGTCGGTATGGCTGGATCCTTCTGGAGGCTCCAGAGAGAATCCATTCTTTGCCTCTTCCAGCTTCTAGAGGATGCCCACATTTGGCTGGTGGCTGTATCACTCCAGTCTCTGTTTCCATTGTCACATTGCCTTCTCTGACTTTGGCTCTCCTTCCCCCTCTTATGAGGATCCTTGTGATTACATTGGGATGACCCAAATAATTCGGGATAATACCCCCATCTGAAGATTTTTAATTTAATTATATCTGTAAAGTCCCATTTGCCATGTAAATTCTCATATTCACAGGTACTACATCCTAGAGAGGAAAGGGATGGGGAGAACAGACAAGCTGAAATGCTTATCAGATTCAATGGTTTTCAGAGCTATAATTACCTTAGAGTTTCTCTAGAGCAATCCATATTTCATAGGACAAACTTGAGGCCCAGAGAAATCCCACATGGCAGCAACTTATCCTGGCTTCTAATTAACAAATTGGGCTCACAAGGGTTTGTGTTAAAACATGGTGGGAAGAACTTATGCATGATCAGGGAGATTTCATTTGTAAAGAACCAGGACCAATAATCAATGAGACTTCGGATTTTTCTAGGGATTCAGGAATCTCAGCATTATTAAATTCTCTAAGAAAGGGTCTTACCGGTAGAACCTTCATCCCTTCATTCTAGGTAAGGCTCTGAATGTCCAGGGTGGCGCCCCTCACAATTGTTTGATTCCTTCTCTCTCAGGTGCATCTGTTGATATCCAGCCTTTCTTTTCCCAGGCTTGCTTAGATTTCTGTGTAGGTGAAGGTACATAATTTTTCATTTTGCAGGGAAAATGAAGAGATTTTCTGGTCTAAATAGGTCATAATTTTTAATTTTATTATAAAAGACAAAAAGTGTTCACACAATATTTTCTCTAAACACTGTTAAAGCAATATAAAAGCAAAAAAAGGAAAGTGTCCCTCAAGATTCCATTCCCAGGGATGTAGCTGTAATTATGCACATTGCCAGCAGGTGGCAATACATCATTAGTAATGGTTGAGCAAACCATTAGAACAAGGTAGGTTGTTCCATTCTTCGGAGATGTATAGACTAAACAAGTGCTTATGGACCTCTTACTGTGTGCAAGCTTCTTCTTCAGACTCCGGGTTACACTGGTAAACAAACAGACACGAACTCTGCTCTGATGAAGAATATTCTAGTGGAGTAGATGCACAAGCAAGTTGCACAATGCTCCAGCTTGTTTTTTTTTAAATTTCTTCTTGTTCTTCACCCTTTCTCAACTCCTTGAAAGTCACATTTCTGAGAGAAAGTGTTATAGTGAAAAGAAGAAAAACAAAAGACAACTATAACTCTTTTATAAACAAGGAGACTTAAGGAAGGTAAAATGATTTGCCTAAACACACAGCTAGTAGTAGATGCAAGTCAGTTGACCCAACATTTTCTCTAGCATTTCACCACAGTGATTCTTCAAGTGACAAATTCAGGGCTGAAGAGCTTCTAGTCCTCGTCCTGACACTGACCCTTTGTGGGTTCTTAAGCAAATCATTCAAAGTGGGCCTTAATTTATTTTTCTATAAAAATTAAGGCATTGGATGAGGTAAGTAGGTTCAAACATTTTTACCAATGGAGTATTTTTTTTTTTTAATCTTATCCAAGAGTTCAGTAAGTAAAATAAAGCAAGGTGCTTGAATTGAAAGAGATTTGTTCCCCCTAGCTTCTGTCTTCCTCCTCTGGAATCTTCAGCTTCCCCAGAGCACAGTTTGAAAACTACCACCCTGAGTGATCTTGCAAAGACCTTCCAGCTCTAAATATCCATCATTCCCCAAATGCATAGAATCAAGTGTGAGAGAGTAATAATCTCAAAATGTGCTTGCTGCTTGGTTAAAAAAAAAAACAACCCTAAATCCTGAAGATTATGACAAACCGGCGCAATCAGTCAAGAACAAAGAAAAAGTGATATTTAAAGCATTCTCAATCTCTGCAACACCATTTCTTTTGAATAACAACATTATCTTCATGCTTGACACACACTCAGCCAGGTCTCAGCTGCGAACAGAATCTTCTGGCACAGAATCTCAGAGGTGAAAAGTTTGCCCGTGGAGAACACTGGCTTCCCTGCATTTAGGCCTCAAATACACAGGCTTTTGGCTGTGGTAAGTGCCCAAATCCAAAGGTGGTACGGCTTACTTGCTGAATCATGGTGAATGGAGCCAAAGGATTCTGGAAACCACTCAAACACAAAGCCACAAGCGGTGGTGGGAAGGACAACTTAAGGGCAAAGGACTAGGGGAGGCTGACTGCCACAGACCTGAGAATTCATGTCCCTGGGTTTCCATCCCTGCTTCATCACGTTGCACAAGTTACTTTGGTTCCTAAATTGTAATTTTGGATAATAACAGTAACTACTTCCTAGGAATGATGAGACCTCATAGGACAAATAATAGCAGTAAGTAAATACCGAGTAAATGTTTCAGTGGTCTCTCACAGGATTCTTGCAAATGCCTCCAGGCTGGCTTCCTCACTCTTGTCACCTTCTAACCCTTCTCCACAGGCTGCATGACCTTTAATCGTCTGTCAGGTCCATCACTCCATTTTTAAAACCCTTCGGTGACTCTCCCTTGCACCTGAGAGAACAGCTAAATTCCCCACGCTGACTCGCAAGCCCTGCACGGCCTTCCGTGTCCACCCTCCAACCTTTATTTGCCACTTGCCAACCACACTCCAGCCACACTTGCCTCCAGACAGTTCCCGGAACAGCCCAAGCCTTTGCCATGCCCTAGAGCTCTCATGTTTACTGCTTCTTTTCCCAGAACACACTGGCTTTTCCTAAAGTCTCAGTTAAAACATTTCTCCTCAGAGAGGTCTTCTCTGACCACTCTGTCTAAAGTATCAGGAATAGTGTGCTTTATTCCATTACACAGACATTGGAAAATTTTGACCCATGTACCAAACAAAGGTCTCTGCCAAAGGTCTGTAGATTTAGATACAGAAACAAATGTTTCTGTAGATTTAGATACAGAAACAAATGTTTCTGTATCAATGTTAATTTCTTAGTTTTTGATAGTCAAATTGTGGTTGTGAAAAGAATGCTCTTATTCTTAGGTAATATCCATTGAAGTATTCATCAATAAATGGGTACAATGTCTGCAACTTACAACTTACTCTCAAATGGTTTAGAATAAAATTACCTATTTATGGGGCTTCCCTGGTGGCACGGTGGTTGAGAGTCCGCCTGCTGATGCAGGGGACGTGGGTTCGTGCCCCGGTACGGGAAGATCCCACATGCCGCGGAGCGGCTGGGCCCGCGCACCGTGGCCGCTGAGCCTGCGCGTCCAGAGCCTGTGCTCAGCAATGGGAGAGGCCACAACAGTGACAGGCCCACGTACCGCCAAAAAAAGAAAAAAAATTACCTGTTTATGGTCTATTATTTATAGAAGAGAAAGTAAGACAGATTGAATGATAAAGCAAATGTGGGAAGATGTTGATGTTTGGGAATCTGCGTTGGGTTAAGGGATGTACAGAAATACTTTATAGTATTTTTTCAACTTGTTTATAAATCTAAAATTGTTATGAAATATTATGCTAAAATATGAAGAATATAGGTTTCAGGGTGGCCCATGGGAAATATTATACTTTGGTCCTCACACTTCAACAGTATTTTATGGTAAATTATATTTACTTTTGCAAGATGAAGCACAATATGTTCTTAGAAGTGCTTAATACTTTCATACCTTCTTCCCCCTTCCAAACATAGTAGAAATGAGCTGGGAGGCTATATAAAAATATATTAACAGTGTTTGTCTATAAACTGTGCATTTCCTCAAGCCATTTATTTTCTTCTTTGAAGCTTTCCATTTTTCTGAATTTTTATAATGAGCACTTACTCCATGTATTATAGAATCCTTGAATATCTTCATATTTTCCTCAGTCCCAGAAAAGAAAGGGAAGAGGGGAGAGAGAGAGAGAGAAAGAGACAGGCAAAGAGAGGAGCCCTGATACCTTCCTGGCTGTCTGGGAGCCACTGAATGTACCTGGATGGGAAAATTCCCAAGGTTGCATGGTGTCAGCTAATGCTCACAAACTGTTACCTGCAGCCCTAGTACGATCTGACTGCTGGAAGGGAATGCAGCTGTTCAACTCTCCAGGCTTGACAACTCAGGGGTAATTGAAGATCTAGTCTGGTGGCTAAACTCAGGTTTCATTCCTCTCATCCTCACACCACCCTAAAGAGAGAACCTCAGCTCCAAAGGCATAAGCAGAGTAAGATCAACATGCAAAGATAATGATTGCACTGCCAGTTGGAGCATAAAACAATGAAGTATGTGTGAAGAACTGATGCTGACACAGTGCTGGACAGATGAATTTTTGCAAACTTCCTGAATGATTCAGATACTTATTTAGTGGATGTTTGCTCAGCAAACATACTGGAAGAGTATCAGGGACCACAAAGATCACAATTTCCTTTACTAGGGACAATATGTTTATTAAATTGCACCAATGACAAGCTAAAAGCCTTTTATGCACTAGCTATTTGACTTCTCTCTTCCAGAAGGAGTTACTCAAAGGCACATAAAGCTGTTTCTCCCTACACACCTGTCTCCTACACCTGTAAAGAGACATACACTCCACACCTGGCAGCGCTAAATACATCACGGTGCCGCATGTTCCCCTAACAAAGCCACGTGTGAGGGTGGGAGTGAGTGTGGGAGAAGGAATGTCACACAGTTTACTTGGTACGGGGAATAACTTAGAGTACTCTGGTCTGAAGGGAGCTTCGTGTTGTATGGGTGAGAAATGCCTGGACTTATTAAGCACTGATTCTCTGAGTCTTGCCATTCTATAGGACTCCTGTTCTGAAGATGTTTTATAGACTGCGGGGGGGGGGGGCGGTGGGGAAGGGATATGACATCATTTCTGAGAGACCACACTGCTTCCTATTTCCACTTTCCTTCAAGCCACACTTCACTCATTCATTCATTGGCCATTTGGAGCCATTGCTTCAGGACCACACACGTCATAAAAATTATGCCCCATCATGGCTCACAGATTGACAAAGAAGCAGCGTGCAATACCTCCTTAGATTCAGTTAAGCCAAATGCATCTAGGATATAACCATTTGACCTCAAATTAAATAGTCCTATCTACAAGCACTCCATTTTAAACACCAAATCTACCCCAAGCATGACATTCTTCAGAGTTTCCTCAGAAGTTTCCTTCTGAGGACAGGCTGCCTGAGGAAGGAACATGGATTTTGCCTCATGTGCACCTCACTTCCCATCCCAGCTCTAATACAAGGTCACTGTATGACCCTGAACAAGTCGCTTACTTCTGAGAGCCTCACTCTCTTTGCCTATAAAATGGGATTAACAACAAGTACTTGTTAGAATATTTTTAATAGGATCAGAAACAGTGTGTAGAAAGTATCTTGCACACACTAGGTGCTTAACAGGACAGTCTATTGTTGTTACTCATGTAACATGAGAATGCACTTAAAGTCTTTGACAATTCTTAAGAAAAGAGCTTTTTTAACATTCTGTAATCCAACTGGCAAAAAGAGTTGAGAGGAAATGTTAGAGAGAGAGAGAGAGAGAGACAGCGAAAAATACAGCGAAAGAGAGAGCAAGTATTTAAGGAATAAGGCAGAGTTGAGAAGAGAAAGAAAGAAAGAAAGAAAGAAAGGGAAAGAGAGAGAGAGAAAGGAAGGAAGGAAGGAAGGAATGGGGGGAGAGAAAGGGCAGGTAAGTACAAGCTTATTAGGATATTTTGGAGACCTCAGGTCTGTTACCAGTGGAAATTTAGACATAGCCCCTTGGGCAGTCAATTTTCTTATTTTCAAAAATGAGGTGCTCTGTTGTTGAGGGATGACGATTGGGAGGGAGCAGTTTCTGGGTGTCTACTTGAGGAAACGTGTATATTGTCCCTATGGGCCAAAAGGTCAGCACCTCCCTCCTCTCTCCATCCCCAGTGGAAACTACACAATTCAGCCGAAGGGGCTTATTGCTCAAGGTGAGGTTTCTCCCATAGAGAATGTCCAGCTGAGAATTCTACCCTCTGGAAGCCCTCACCCCCAGCCTCCTGATAAGAAGCACTCCTTGCATTGAGCCTGCATCCACTCAACACTTATCTCTTTGTTCTGAGATGTTTTTAAAATGTTATTCAGAGGAACTTGTGGTGGTTTTGTGCTCTTGGGTTTTTGTTTTGGCTGGTGACATTTTACTCTTTTATCTCATCTTCCTCACTGGAAAACATTTCGATTATTTTAGTGCCTGTCTATTTTGAAGCAAAGTCTAAGATATGGCTTCAGAGAGTGAATAATCCCAAGACAGGTCCCACACTTCTGTACAGATGTGTCTTCCTTCTGGTCTGCAGCCCCAAGGTGTCAGCCTTTGATAAAATCCGTAGGAAAGCTGCCACCTTTAGAATTGTTTTTTTCAGGTGATTTCAGGAGAACAATAGCCAACGCTAGCTCCTAAAAAGAAACACTCTGGCCACTCCAAAGAGACCACTGGGCTAGAGCAGTCTGATTGGTTTCCATTTTCAGTATATTCCGAAGCTCAGCCAATGGCAGTGTACTGAGAGTAAAGGGTACGGATTTGGGTCCAGGCCACTGTACTTGAATCCCAGCCCTGCAATTGACCAGCTGTGCCACCTGAGGGCGTAAGTGATGACACTGTCTGCACCCAGTCGTCTTATCTCCGGAATAATACCATCCTATAGGTTGTTAACAGGGTAAATGAGTTAATTTATAAAACCCTTATAATAGGGCCTGACATACAGAAGTGCCGTATTTAAATGCTGGGTAGATAACAGCCACTAATACACATAATTAGAGTTTGGATGCTCCTCATAAGTTGCCTAGTCCATGGAGAAAAAAGGAAATAAGTGGCGATTTTTACAATTTCTTTCTGTGTGTGTGTGTGTGTGTGTGTGTGTGTGTGTGTGCGCGTGCGCGCGTGTGTTTTATCCACTGTTCCACCTGCTGCTTTATTCCTCTCCATTAATTCTCATATCAACTATGTGTGGTTGGCATTGTCACTAGCTGTAAATGGCAGAGATGGGATTCACGTTCCTGTTGCCAACACCCAGGGCTGGTTCCCTCTCCCCTCCCCCCAACCTCCAAAGATGCATACGTACACCTGGAGCTGATCCTCAACTTCTATTTTATAAGAACGACTTTGGGGATCAATTAGATGGCTTTTAACAGCAGAGGATCTGTGACAGAAAACAGTCCCAAAGGCCCAAAGTGCTTTTGTAGAATGGTGGGATAATGAACTTTTCTCCTTTCTTTAGTTTTAAAATATTCCCTTTTATAAAATTATAGTACTGGGGAGGGGGACGGTTAAGCTGGGACGAAGTAAGAGAGTGGCATGGACATGTATACACTACCAAATGTAAAATCAATAGCTAGTGGGAAGCAGCCGCATAGCACAGGGAGATCAGCTCGGTGCTTTGCGACCACCTAGGCGTGTGGGATAGGGAGGGTGGGAAGGAGATGCAAGAGGGAAAAGATATGGGGATGTATGTATATGCATAGCTGATTCACTCTGTTATAAAGCAGAAACTAACACACCATTGTAAAGCAATTATACCCCAATAAAGATGTTTAAAAAAATAATAAAATAAATAATAAAATTATATTACTTTTATATAAAGCCATGTGCTTATTTTTGTTTGTTTGTTTGTTTTTTGCGGTACGTGGGCCTCTCACTGTTGTGGCCTCTCCCGTTGCGGAGCACAGGCTCCAGACGTGCAGGCTCAGCGGCCATGGCTCACTGGCCCAGCCGCCCCGCGGCATGTGGGATCCTCCCGGACCGGGGCACGAACCCGTGTCCCCTGCATCGGCAGGCGGACTCCCAACCACTGCGCCACCAGGGAAGCCCCCCATGTGCTTATTTTTTAAAGCATCAGTAATTGGTAGAATTATTTTTATGTTCTCTATTTAGACTAAATTTGAGTCCACTAATTCCCTTTTAAGGAAGAGATTCAAAGACTTCCCCCTTCCCTGACCCCAAACATGAGAACTCAGGAGTCTGGGCTAAGGCTGGACTTGGGAGGACAGGGCATTGATACCCACCCTGTATTATGGGTGTCCCCCTTTTCCAAATCAAAGCCCTAGACTGTCTTCTCCCATTCAGGCCTGGAAAGAACCGTTGAATCCACCAAGATGAGGGAAACTGCTTTAATTCCCAAACAGGTCCATCTACAGCTTTTTCCATAAGCATTTTGAGAGCAAACAGGGATAGCTGAGGGGCTGCCATGGGAGTAGGCCAGGTGCCTCCCAGAAAAAAATGACCAGTGATGGGCCCCAGGCGCCAGTTAACTCAGTGGCTCTAACTACTGACCTTCCCTACTACATCCGAAGCATGAATCCCACTGCAGACTGTCTCACACCCTTGGTTCTGATAATACACCTGACACTGCTCCTGGACTCATAACAGGGGACAGAGATTTTTGGCTGGTCAGCGTCTCCTTGTCCTTCTTAACTTGGGGATTTTCCGCCCTCTGAGTCGTGGTGGGTGGAACTGACTCCCATCTAGAAAGTAAAAAGTTAGGCTTGCTCTATTCGGCCCTTTTGCTGATCAGACCCACCTCTCCAGAGCTCTGAATTTGGAGACTGTGTTGAAAAGAAAGAGGCAAAGTGAGAATTTGTGCCCTCTTGGTGCAGTGGCAACACCAGGCACTTTGAAGGGTCGGCAAAGGCAGGGGTACCCGGGCTGTGTCTGATGACGTCTCCAGGCGGGTTCTGGGCAGTGATTTTGGAACCTTCTGCTTAGGCTATCTACGTCCCTGCTTGTTCCCGAGCCTGTATCTCCATCAGCTCCATGAGCTATATTAACCAGAGTCCTATTCTGGCTCTTGCTTCCCATAACATGACTAGTTCCCAGTTCTAACTCCTGGTTTGACCAGTTTACTCCGAAATCCTTTCTAGTGGTTATCTTGACCTTACTGGCACCTCATCCATCCCAGCTCCAACTACATCAGTCAAGACATGTTATGATCCTTTTACAGTTGGATGATCCCTTCCATCTTTAGTGATAGGGCTTAGAAACCTTATCAATTCTTCCAGCACCAGTAATGTTAATAATAATAGCTAACATTTACAGTGAGTGGGGGTTTTTTCTTGTTGTTTTTTTTGGCTAGCTACTTTCAGGCATTGTATCAGATAATACTTAGGAAAAATAAATATGGGCTGTTTCCTACTTTAATACAAATTTCACAGATTAGGAAAACTGTCCTCAGACACTTATGGTCACGTAACAGTCCAGTGTGCAAAAGCCAGCGCGTGGTAGAGATGAGGACTGAATCCAAGTCTGTCCAACTCCAACGCCTGAATTCAAATCACTTCAAATCCCATATCTCTGGGGAACCAACAAACTGTATTCCACTTCAGCCCAGGAAACTGGGTCAGGCTGCAAATCAATCACTACAGAAACATTTCATTTAAATTTCAAAAGGCAAATAACTAAAAGGCCCCTGAATCTGAGAGAGGTGATGAATCATATTCTATGATGATTAAAATATTTTCTCTTTTCTCAGAGAAGGAGAGAAAGACTGGAATAATTAACATTCCTTTGTAGTTTCAAAATTCAAGAAATGAGGAATTAAAAAAAAAAAATCTTCTCTTGTTTAGGTGTTTAGTCCTCTTTCACTATTTCCACTGGGCAACGAGACATTGACCAGGACACAGGGCAGTCTGCACACATCAATTTCTGTCAATTCAAAATCCAAAGCAATTCTCATCAGAGCTTTTTTTGTTTTGGAGGGTCTATATCTATATTAGGCATTGTGGTCAAACAAGTTAATCCAAAAGACTATTTCTGATCTAAATGACTGAACAGGAAAAAAAAATATTTTTCCTCCTTCCAATGAGAGCCTGATAAGATAGACCTGGAACTTGAAGTGTAAAATACTATTTCCTAGTAAGGAAGCCATTGGTGGACCCCTAGTTCCTCCTTCACAGTCATTTAATTCGTGAATATTCAAAGAACCCTATAGTTACAAGAAAAATCAATGTCAATATCAGAAGTGGTGCTGCTTGAGCCTAATTCATGGATGCTTATCTTCTTAAAGACAATTTAAAAAATTTGTTCTTTTCGGTATACCATCATTACTTTTAGGATCTGCCTATTTTTTCATGATGGCGATAATTCAAAACAATGATGACATTTTACTTCAGGTTAGCCAAGCTCTAGAAACCACAGCGGAGTGCATAGTCTTTCCTGGAAGGAGGGAAACATATGAAGTTTAACCAGTAACTGACAGCACATGGGGTTGGGAGACCTGTGTTTCTGCCGCAAACCATGTAAACTTTGGCTAAATAACTTGATTATAGAGATCTTCCTTGACTTATGATGCGGTTACATCCTAATAAATCCATTGTAAGTGAAAATATCCTAAGTGGAAAATGCATTTAATACACCTACCCTACCGAACATCGTAGCTTAGCCCAGCCTACCTTAAACATGCTCAGAACACTTACATCAGCCCACAGTTAGGCAAAGTCATCTAACATAAAGCCTGCTTAATAATGAAGTGTTGAGTATCTTATGTAATTTATTGAATACTGTACTGAAAGTGAAAAACAGAATGGTTGTACGCGTCCAGAATACCTGTAAGTGTACTGGTTATTTACCCTGGCGATCACGTGGCTCACCAGGTGCTGCAAGTTCCGTAAAGCCGCTCAGCATCACAAGAGAGTATCACACCACATACCACTACCCTGGGAAAAGATCAAAAGCCAAAATTTGAGGGCTTCCCTGGTGGCGCAGTGGTTGAGAGTCCGCCTGCCGATGCAGGGGTCACGGGTTCGTGCCCCTGTCCGAGAAGATCCCACATGCCGCGGAGCGGCTGGGCCCGTGAGCCATGGCCGCTGAGCCTGCACGTCCGGAGCCTGTGCTCCACAACGGGAGAGACCACAACAGTGAGAGGCCCGCGTACCACACACACAAAAAAAAATTAGGTGATATATGATGTGTTGAAAGTACATTTTATAAAAGAGAAGATTTATAAACGTGTCTAATATCTTCCCTCATGTTGTTTTATCCTATAAGCTTCTCCCTTGAAAAAATTCACCATGTCACTTGTGCTTGCCTTACTATAAAACCATGATATATCAGCTACAGCAGAAGAACAAGTTTAATAATATATTCTGCAAGAACATTACCACTGACTTTATGCTATAGCCATCCTTCGCAAACTAATCCATATTCCATTAGAGGCCCAGAGCAGCTAATGAAACATATCATTGACCTCTAACCCTTATGCTCTCTGCTTGTTGCTTCTTCCTCTTCTTTTTTTTTTTTTTTTTTTGTCACTATGCCCAGTTCTGTTTTCAATGCCTCCTCTCCACTAACTGCCTTCCTAGGTTTTCTACTCTGCCTTTCCAGAGTAGAACCACAGAGACTTCACAGTGGCCACCATGATATGGACGGGGCCCCCAGGGAGCTTGTGAAATGCCCGGCAAGTTCCTGCACACTGGTCTGATCCAAAGTTCACCAGTTTATCAGAGCTTCACTGAGGGTAACAGGAAGCAAGGAGATGAGGAGACTCTGGCTCTTGTTAGGGTCAACGTTACAGCTGAACTAAACTTTGATTCTTTAAAGTTAGCTTTAACCCCTCCTAACTTTGAGGAGAACAGATGGACTCAAGATAGAAGGGTGTTAGGACCATTGGAAAGCAGCAGACTTCCCAAGATAAGAATCGTCTTTTAACCCCAGCAACTCTAGTGCGGGACATTAAAATAGGGAAAACTGGAATTGAAAAATCCAGATAGTGCCACATACTATCACTACTGTCACTACCATGTGACAATCTCCTTAGTTTCTCAGAACCTCCATTTTTTAAAAAATCATTTCTCATAGGATTGCTTATACTATGCAAAATCCTAATATATACAGTAGGCACTCATGACATGTTGGGTCTTTCCCCCAAAATATTTTTGGAAAATTAGATCTTTTAAATATTAATATACCAATATCAGCTGAAAAATCCATTTATAACAAGCACAAATCTCTCTCTCACACACACAGACACATATATTCATTGTGTAAAATAAAGTTTAGATACACTCTGAATTTTTTTCATGGTTTCTCTGGATTGGTGGTGAGGTTTGGAATGCAATTTAAAGGAGAAGAAGAAACAAGAATTTTTTTTAAAAGATTATTTTTTAAAGCGATTTTAGGTTTATAACAAAATTGAGAGGAAGAAACAAAGATTCTTGACTTCTAATGTTTTTGAAAGGCAAATATAAGCAGAGGCTGATGTTTTACAGAATAAGATCTCCAGGCCCAGATACATCATCAACAACTGCTCTCTGCCCACAAAGAATTAGTATTGTTTGGATCATGAAGGAATAAATATTATGAATCCCTACTGACCAATTAATAGCATGCACAATACAACTACTGAACAAATATAGATCAAAGAAAGAGCATCTGTCTTTTTGGCAATAGCAGGATACATAGCAAATGCAGTGGGAAATTATTCAGGGAACTGCAGAGAAATTAAGCTGCATTGCTCTTTGTTAAGGAAGCCACACAAAGGTCATGTTATCACGCAAAAAATTATTGGAATGTAATCATCTCCTCTTCCTAATGCAAGCTTCAATTCTATTCAATTCCAGAAATATTTATTGAGCACCTACTATGAGAATCTATTATACTATATTTCAGGGGCAATGGTTGGCATTTGTCGGGAGCAGAGCGCTAGAAAGGTGACGAACACAGATTTCGGGGTCAGGTAGAGAGGATTTGAAGTCCAGCTCCATCATTTACTAGCTGCTTTTTGTTTCTTGGTTTTTTTGTTTGTTTGCTTGTTTGTTTTTTTACCTTGGGATGTTTGATAGTTCGCTCTTTCTAGAAACAGACACCTAGGAGAGTGATGCTTTTAGACAGACATATGGATGGACATTCATTGAGATACAATGAGAAAGGGATAACAGTGTTAAAAACCACTGGCTGAGTGATGCTTGGCAATTTTCTAAGTATATTTTATATGCCATTTTTCATTTTGATAGCATACTGAAGCTAAAGATATCAGACTTTTTTTTCTTATTTCTACATTATAAATGATTAAAGATGATCCAACCATAAAGAAGCTATAGTTAAATTTGACAGAGTGTCTTCAGATGATTAGCAGTGAAGTAAGGAATTTTTACTGAAACTGTGACTGACACATAGCACGACTTCATGTCACTTGGCTATACTTGACTCTGATCATAGTTGTAGGAAGCAATAAAATTTTAGCAATTATCAGAGATGAAGAAGCAATAAAACTTTTAGCAATATGTGGGAGTATATGAGAAATTACCCTAAATAAAATTTACAGTGAATAAACTGTGGAGGTATATGCCTGGATCCAGCTACCTTAAAAGGTAAAAACATCTACCCAGGAACTAGTGGGATAACCAAATCTTCCTGGAATTTTCTTTTGAGAAAATAGTTCTTTTTATTTCACTTATTAGTTCTTAAGAAAAATGAAATAAATACAATTATAAGAAAGCTTTTCAGGGCTTCCCTGGTGGGGCAGTGGTTGAGAGTCCGCCTGCCGATGCAGGGGACACGAGTTCGTGCCCTGGTCCGGGAAGATCCCACATGCCGCGGAGCGGCTGGGCCCGCGCGCCATGGCCGCTGAGCCTGCGCGTCCAGAGCCTGTGCTCCGCAGCAGGAGAGGCTACAACAGTGAGAGGCCCGCGTACCGCAGCAAAAAAAAAAAAAAACAAAAGAAAAAGAAAGCTTTTCAATGGTCATTTTTGGTTTATAAATTCTAAAATACTTTATTAGAGTTTTTAACACATGCCTCATAATTTGTTTGATATAATTGATGTGCAATCAACTGCATGTATTTAAAATGTACAATTTAAAATTTTTGTACAAAAATAAGTACAATTTTAAAGTTTCAACACATGTATACAACTGCGAAAGCATCACCTCCAAAGTTTCCTCTCATCCTTTATAGTCTGTCCCGTCCCATCAATGACCCCATGCCCAAGCACCCCACTGACTTACTTTCTGTCACTAGAGATTAGTTTGCATTTTCTAGAATTTTATATAAATGACGGTATGTATTCTTCTTTCACTCAGCATAATTATTTTGTGATTCATCAATATCACTGCATGTGTCAGTAGTTCATTCCTTTTTATTACCAAGTAGTTTTCTATTTTATGGATAAACCATAATTTGTTTATCCATTCATTGTAGATGGAAATTTGAATTATTTCTAGTTTGGGGAGATCATAAGTGCTCTAACATTTGTGTATAACTCTTTGTATGGGCAAACGCTTTCTTTTCACATAAATAATATGAGGGGAATGGCTGGATCATAAAAGGTGCATCTATATCTTTTTTGGAAACTGATGAAATTTTCTAAAAAGGCATACCATTTTATATTCCCACCAGAAGTGAATGAGAGTGCCCATTCTTCCATATCCTTGCCAGTGCTTGGTATGGTCAGTCTTTTTAATTTTAGCCATTCTAATAAGTTTGCAATTATGATTTTAATTTGCATTTCCCTAATGACTAAAGATGATGAGCATTTTTTCATATGCTTGTTTGCCACCTCTATGTCTTCTTTGATGAAATGTCTAGTCAAATATTTTGATCATTTTTTAAGAGTTAAGTTTTTGTTTTTGTTTTTTTAAAAGATGTTGGTAGTAGGAGTTTATTAATTAATTTATTTATTTTTGCTGTGTTGGGTCTTCATTTCTGTGCGAGGGCTTTCTCTAGTTGTGGCAAGTGGGGCCCACTCTTCATCGTGGTGTGCGGGCCTCTCACTATCACAGCCTCTCTTATTGAGGGGCACAGGCTCCAGATGTGCAGGCTCAGTAGTTGTGGCTCACGGGCCTAGTTGCTCCGTGGCATGTGGGATCTTCCCAGACCAGGGCTTGAACCCAAGTCCCCTGCATTAGCAGGAAGATTCTCAACCACTGCGCCACCAGGGAAGCCCAAGTTATTTTTTTATTATTGGGTTTTGAAGATTTTATATATGCTGGACACAAGTTATTTATCATATATATCTTCTAAATATTTTCTCTAGTCTATTTTTTCAGTCTATTAACAGCAACTTTTGAAGAGCTAAGGGTTTTAATTTTGATGAAGTCCACTTACCATTTTTTCTGTTAAGTTTAGGACTTCTAGTGTGGAATCTAAGAAATCTTTGCCCAACTCAAGGTCACAATAATTTTCACCCATGTTTTCTTCAGTAAATTTTATCATTTTAGGTCTCACATTTCATTCTACAACTCACTTTGACCTAATTTTCATAAACGGTGTGACACATAGCTCAAAGTTCGTTTTGGAGGAGAGGTGCATATGGGTCTCCACTTATGCCAGCACCATTTGTTGAAAAGACTATTCTTTCTCCACGGAATTACCTTTGTACTTTTGTCAGACGTCAGTTGTCCATAAATGTGTGATCTATTTCTGGATTCTCTATTCTGCTCCGTTTATCTGTTTATCTATTTTTGTTTTGATACCACACTGTGTTGATTACTGTCACTTTATAATAAATCTTGAAATAGCAGTGCAAGTCATACAAATTTGTTCTTCTTTTTCAAATTTGTTTTATCTATTCTTGGTTCCATGCATTTGCATATGATTTTTACAATCAGATTGTCAATCTTTACAGAATAGCATCTTGGAATTTTGATTGGGATTGTTTGGAATCTGTAGATCAATTTTGAGAGAATTAGCATCTTAACAATATTGAGTCTTCTAAGACATGAACAAGGTATAGTGCTACATTTATTTAAATATCTTTTAATTTAACTCAGGAGCATTTTGTAGTTTTTAGTATAGAGGTCTTACACATCTTTTGTTAGATTTATCCACTAAGTAGATCATAATTTAATGCTATTGTAAATAGTGTTTTTTAATTTCAGATTGTTCATTGCATATATGTAAAAATACAACTGATTTTGTAAATTGAGCTCATACTCTACTATCTTGCAAAACCCACTTCTTGTTCTAGCGGTGAGAGTGGACATCAAGTGTGGTTTATCTGAGGAATGCAAGAATGGCTTCACATTTAAAGATCAGTCAATGAGGGCTTCCCTGG
>RJWK010037037.1:0-21447 GCA_004363435.1 Platanista minor | reverse complement strand
TACAGTTGATGGACAAGAAAAGTTTGAAACCAAAGTCACCACACTGGAGAATGGGCTTCGTGTGGCGTCCCAGAATAAGTTTGGACAGTTTTGTACAGTAGGAAGTAAGTACTGTCGGTAGCACTGTGAGTGGCTTCGTTGGTTGTAACATGCACACGCTTAGTCGACTGTTAGTTGTATTTAGGGCATCGTTCATGAATTGTATCCTAAGTGAAAAAGTATGGCGTAAAATCTGAACATTTAGTAACCAGAGTGTGAACGGTGGCTCTCCTGGTGGTGGGTTTTTTCCCTTCTTTTTACGTTTCTGTTGTCCTAAAAGTTCTCTACCACAGGTACAAGGTATGTGATTCTATAAATACTGATGTACGTACATAGCTGTGAAAACCTTAGGAGTCAAGGTAACGTACGTGTTGGTCATTCTCACGTGTTTAAATCTGGCTGTTTGGTCATATTCACAATTTTAAAAGGTTTGCCTTGATTAAATCTTCCCTTTTAAATATCTGACTTAACCTGTCAATTTTTTTTTATTGCCAGTTCTTATTAACTCTGGATCAAGATATGAAGCAAAATATTTCAGTGGAATTGCTCACTTTTTGGAAAAATTGGCGTTTTCGGTCAGTGTCCAGTTTGTGATTTTTGAGACTATATTTGGGAAGAATCTGTCAGGGTTTGCTTTTCTGAAACAGATATTTTAAGAAATGCTTAAGTTGTCAAGTCGATGCAAATTAAGGTTTCTAAGTTACAAGGTGATTTGATTTCATGTATTCTAAAAGCAAAAGTAAATTTTTTTCTTGAAACCTGTACTTCGGAGGTTGTTGTGCATGGCCTGTGTAGGTTCTCTTATTCATTTTTCCTAGTCTACTGATCGATTTGACAGCAAAGATGAGATCCTGCTTACCTTGGAGAGGCACGGGGGTATTTGTGACTGCCAGACGTCAAGGTACCCAGCTTTCACGTACAGACTCATCTTTTATCATGTGGACTGTCCTCATCCTTGGTCAGAGGCCCCCGAGCCCCTCCCATGGGCGAGGCCATGGAGGTGAATGGTGAGAAGTGAGCCCCGGTCCAGGCAGAGACTCGGGTGGAGGGTTGGGTGGGTGGCAACACTTACACAGAGGCATGCGCTCTGAGGGCCGGGGTCTCCCCTGTCATTCGAGGCAGGCTGCTGTCTGGGCACCGGGGACGCCCAGCAGGCCTGTCCCCAGGCTGCTCACAGGTCGGGAAAAGCGCTGCACCTCGGGTGCTAGACGCAGGAGCCAGGCGCCGAGGGTGGTGGGAGCGCGGGGGAGGTCAGGAAGGGAACGGCAGGCAACGCAACGTCGGGGCTGCTGCTTGAAGGCGCCTGCCAGGTGGAATAACGGGCGGCCGTGGCTCAGACCCAGGGGACAGCAGGTGCAGAGGCTCAGCCTGGAAGAGGCAGTGGTCGGTTTGGGGTGGGGAAGGTTCAGTAGGTAGCTGGGGCACAGATGGGGTAGGGGAGCTGTGGACGAAGGCAGGTGGCGTTTGCCCAGTGTGGGGTGTGTTTGGAAAGCTCTGTTCAGGGCAATATGAGATGAGCAGACAGAGATCACACCTTTTTTTTTTTTGGTCCACGCCGGGTGGCATGGGGGACCGTAGTTCCCCGACCAGGGATCGAACCCGGGCCCCTGCGGTGGAAGCACAGAGTCCTAACCACTGGACCGCCAGGGAAGTCCCAAATCACACTTTTTTTAAGCGGTTGGTTATTTCAATCTGAATGCTAAAAAAAATTAGAAAACGTAGGTTAAATGCCAAGAATTAGAGTTGGCACGGAGGCAGTATGTTCACATGTTCAAAAAAAGGTCTGTTCAGAAACTTGTGGCTCTCAGCTGCCCGTGAATGAAAGCCAGACTGGTTGGCTGTGTTTTTGCGAAAAATCTCATCCTCCGTCTCCCCAGGGAGCCCCTTCCTCTGGTCAGGCAGGCCTGTATTCTACCCCAATGCAGCCAGCTAATTCTCAGCTCAGACTTTCGTTCCTGCCGCTCCCCCACGTGGTCCTACAGCACTTCCCCGCTGAGAATGGCCCCGTCCCTGCAGTGGCCCTGGTGGCCATGTCTCCCCTCCAGGGCTCGCTCCTCTGCACGTGGCAGCCGGGCCTGCTCTGTGTGGTCTCCGGCCTGACCATGCCGCCCTCGTGGCTCTGTGGTTGTCACGTTTGCGCCTCCCCTGCCTCAGGACGCCTATCTGATCACAGTGCTTTGTGCTGTGAGCTACTGTTACAATCAGAATCTGTCCCCCAGCCGTCTAAGGCCAGGCATGCGCCCGTGTGGACAGTTTGCCTAGTGGACACTCAGCGCAGGATGACACGAGTAGCCTCAGAGGGGGCTTGTGCTGGTGAAAACCGCTCAGAGCTGCCTCTCCAGTTGGGCTGGACAGTGTCTTCCACTCCAGCGATTAGCCTGTGCACAGCTGTGGTTCCTGCCGGCTAATAGTTTACACTGTAAGATGGGAAAGGGGAAAAAGCCCCAGGTATGTGCTGACCTTCGACGCAGAAAGATGTAGCCGCCTCCCCTGCTGCCCCAGTATACACCTGTTGTGACCTTAGTGCCCCCGACGTTGGTCTTGTTGGTTTTTCCCAGAGACACCACCATGTATGCTGTGTCTGCTAATTCTAAAGGCCTGGACACTGTGGTTGGCTTGCTGGCAGACGTGGTCCTGCACCCCAGGCTAACAGGTGTGCGTTCGGGGCTGCTTGAGGGGTCCTGGGGTGGGGGGCAATGCTGGGAGGTGTGTTGATGCACTGCCCCGGGGAGGGGCGCTGTGTTATGGAGCCTTGGGCCCACCCACCAGTGACAGTCAGCAGGGGGTCCCTGGAAACAACGCTCACGATTAGAAGCGTCCGTGGTACTGAATACTTTGACGCTTCCTCTCTGTGCCCTTTGACGTTTGAAGCGAAATGGTTCTTTCGTTTCAGAAAAGCATCTCAGACGGTGTTTAAACACCCTGACTGACGTGCTACCAGACGTTTCTCTGTCTCTGTTCCCGTTCCCTTCCTCAGCCTTGCAAATGGCAGGACTTCAAGCTCCCTCCTAGGAATGGACACAGGCCAGTCTAGCTGCGCTGTGTTTCACAGCAGCCTGGCTTTGGGGTTCCCAGGCTGCGGTTCCACATTACGATCTTTCTGGCGCTGGTTCCAGTTACCTGATGAATCACACCCCCGCCATTGGTCTGTGCCTCTGTGTCTGGACCTGAGCGCCTCGTACGGGGAGGAAGCTGCGGCTCGGAGCGGGGCCAGGTGTCTGCTTCCAGGCAGAGGGGAGGAGGCCCAGTTCGTCCAGGTCCCGGCCTGCAGGGCACTCTCCCCGTCGCTCGTACAAGTGTCACCCCAGGTCTGCCCGTGCCTGCCGATGAACGACACCGGGCCCAGCTCGGCAACCCACGCTCAGGGCGGCCTCCGTCTGAGCCTCGTCTCTGGTTCTCTGCAGATGAAGAAATTGAGCTGACGCGTATGGCTGTCCGGTTTGAGCTGGAGGACCTCAGCATGCGGCCCGACCCGGAGCCCCTTCTCACCGAGATGATTCACGAGGTGCAGTGGACACGCGGGCCACCTCCATGGCCTCACCCCCTGACCCCGGGCTCTGCGGGGGTCGTTCACCTGCCTGATGCCACCTTGCAGAACATTTTTAATTTTTGAATTTGTTTGCTATGCAAGTTTTAAGCTTTCTAATCCTTACGATAACTAGGTCTGTAGAGGAAGCTTTTTATTTTACACTTCTTATGAATTTTCATTCTGGAGAGACAGATTTTACTTTTTTTGTTGTTTTTTTTTGCGGTACGCGGGCCTCTCACTGCTGCGGCCTCTCCCGTTGCGGAGCACAGGCTCCGGACGCGCAGGCTCAGCGGCCATGGCTCACGGGCCCAGCCGCTCCGCGGCATGTGGGATCCTCCCGGACCGGGGCACGAACCCACGTCCCCTGCATCGGCAGGCGGACTCTCAACCACTGCGCCACCAGGGAAGCCCAGATTTTACTATTTTTGTGAACACACAAAGCTGCTCCTGGCAAACGGTAGCTGAAACGAGCAGCTGGCGGGCTTTTCCCATCTGGCCGGGGATCGCAGCAGTCCCGGCTTGCCTGGAGTGGGCTGGCTGTGTTCTCTTTGTCATTTGTGTTTCTCTTGCTTCCTTTATCAAGGCCGCTTACAGGGAAAACACAGTTGGCCTCCACCGTTTCTGCCCCACGGAGAACATAGCAAAGATTGATCGATCGGTGCTTCATTCCTACCTGAGAAACTACTACACCCCCGACCGCATGGTGCTGGCCGGGGTGGGGGTGGAGCACGAGCAGCTCGTGGAATGCGCCAGAAAGTACCTCCTGGGCACCCGCCCTGCCTGGGGCAGTGGGGGGGCCGTGCACGTGGACAGATCGGTGGCACAGTACACTGGGGGCATCGTCACGGTAAAGCTACTATGATCTTGGGTTGCGTACGCTTTCTTTGACTTATTTTTTCAGTGTGATCGATCTTGTGTTTATCGTGAGGGTGTTAGGTTCACCTTAACCAGGCTTCATCTTAACCCGTGTTCCTGTTAGTGCTGAGTTCCACCTGGGCTGGAGGCTCGGCTGGCTCGCGCCTCTCGAGGGGGTTTCCTGACATTGGTGTACGGTTTCTGTAGACCCGTTGATATACCCCCTGACCTGAGAAGCGTGCGAGGCCTGGTGGTCTTTCACTGAGTGCACGTGTCCATTCTTCTTGGCTCCAGTTGGAAAGGGACATGTCCAGTGTCAGCCTGGGCCCCGCCCCATTCCCCGAGCTCACGCACATCATGATTGGCCTGGAGAGCTGTTCCTTCTTGGTGAGTGCTGGGCGGCCCAGTCAGGGCGTCCTGGAGTGGGCGTCACAGCTGCGCGGGCTCAGCC
Organism: Platanista minor; assembly: GCA_004363435.1. Taxonomy (NCBI): domain Eukaryota; kingdom Metazoa; phylum Chordata; class Mammalia; order Artiodactyla; family Platanistidae; genus Platanista; species Platanista minor. The sequence goes on along the minus strand of RJWK010037037.1, from coordinate 16,573 downwards.
CAGGCTGAGCTGTGCCGTCCGTCTGCCGCAGGACGGGGACTTCCTCCCTTTCGCGGTGCTGAACATGATGATGGGCGGCGGCGGCTCCTTCTCGGCCGGCGGGCCTGGCAAGGGCATGTTCACCAGGCTCTACCTCAACGTGCTCAACAGGTGGGTTGGGTGCCCTCGCCCACCGTGTCGGGGCCGCCGGCCCAGCCGAGCATGCTCTGGGGCCGTGACACCTTCCTGGTGTCCCTCTCCCCACGTCCCTCACAGGCACCACTGGATGTACAACGCGACCTCCTACCACCACAGCTACGAGGACACGGGCCTCCTGTGCATTCACGCCAGCGCCGACCCCAGACAGGTGAGGCCGGGCTCCTTCACCGCGGGAGCCACGGGGCAAAGGCTGCCGGGCTGAGGTCGTGCTCTCCCGTTCCACGCTCTCTCACAGGTTCGAGAAATGGTGGAAATCATCACGAGAGAGTTTGTTTTAATGGCTGGAACTGTGGATGTGGTAAGTAGGGCTCGGAGCCATTTCCAATATCCTCACGGTGTTGGATGGGTAGAGAACGTGGTGTAAGGGTGGCCGGCAGAGGGCCCGTGCTCTGTGCCCACACCACCAGCATCCCAGCCAGGAGAGCACAGCCCCGGGGTGACCCAGACCTGCCCCCCTGGGACCCCGTCCCCCCTGGTCTTGATGCTGAGAGCCGCCCCCAGCGCCAGGTCTGCTTGCTCTGACCAAGCCCAAGTGCCTCCTGTGCCTGCCCTGTGTCCTTCCATAAAAGGGTAAATGGGAGCAGCGTTGAACAGAACGAGTGGGCCATGCGGGGCATTTTTCTAGTTCTTTCCTGGCTCTGGCTTATGTTTTGACCTGAGATCTCGTTCCCTCGTTTTTTTTTCATTTACTTTTTATCATGTCGTACGTGTTTAGAAGTCTTGGTTTTTTTTCCTGGATCAGAGCTGGCACCAATAAGCAGGTTCTCTATACACGCTACACATGGAAGCGTGCTCAGACACCTGTGTACACGCGCACGCACGCACACGGGCACATACACACATGCGCACAGCAGCAGAGAAGCCCAGCGTGTGAGCCTGCCTAGGGGTCAGTGGGGGTGCTTCACCTTCAGAGCTTCTCTTCTGTATGCTCCATGTTTTCTGCAGTAACCACATACTCCCTTTTTAATCAGAAAAAGCAGCATTATTTTAAAAATAAAAACGTGTTTAAAAATTTACACTTGGTGGATCCATTAGCGACCTGCTAGAAAAAGTGTTTTTCTCTAATGTGAAGGCAACTTGAGATAAGAATTATTTGCCTGAACTTGCAAAAGTAATTAAGACTTGTGTTAAATCAGGAGTTATTTTACTTAAAAGGTACAGACTCTAGACAGCCGAGGTGTTTTCCAGCACCTGTTCTCCAGGCCTGTGAGCTCCCCGGTGGGGGGCCTGCACCTCTCACCAGCCCCATCTCTGCCCTTGCGCTCCAGGCTGGGCTTCAGGAACGGAACTCACGGGAGCTGCAGTCTTATTAAACGTGGCCCCCGATACAGAGCCGGTAGCTTGAGCTGGCTTCTGCGGATTTCCCAGGGAGCGCGGTGAACATAGCTGACAGGACCCTGCTCTGGGATTTGCGGGGAGCCCCGGAGCCTGCGTTGAGTTTGTTTTCCTTGTGATTTCAACGTGTGGCCAGCTTTGGGGTCCTGGAGTTTGGGTGTTTGGTGTTCTTCCCTGCTCATGCTGCGTGGCAAAGTTTAAACCCAAGAACTCCAGGGAAGCATATACTTCTCCCTTATTTCAAATGTGGTAAAGGCCCTATTAGTGTAGTTCCAGCCGTGACCCAGAAAGCACAGAGGCAGAAACATGGCGGGATCTGCTGGTGACTTGGGCCGCGAGCCCAGGCACGGGGGGCCGTGTTCCCTTATTCAGCCCTGGGTAAGCAGGAGAGCCTTCACCAGGACACGTCCGTCAGCCCCTCTGCTGGCCGGGCCGTTCGCGATTGGCTGGGAGACGGGCGTGAGCCCAGGGACTGAGCTACGTGACCCCGCAGGTGGAGCTGGAACGGGCCAAGACGCAGCTCATGTCCATGCTCATGATGAACCTGGAGGCCAGGCCCGTCATCTTTGAGGACGTGGGGAGGCAGGTGCTGGCCACCCGCTCCAGGAAGCTGCCCCACGAGCTGTGCGCACTCATCAGTGAGTCCCGGGCCCAGGGCGGGGGTGGCCCCCGCAGGACTGCACCCCAAGCCTTGTCCTCTCCCAGGCCTGCTCCCCGGCCCTGCCAGCGCCGGCTGAGCGCCTTACCCGTGGGACTCTGGCTATAATTATATATGCCCCCTTATAAAAGGGCCTCTCGCGACCCCTCCAGGTTTCAACGCAGATTCAGTGGGAAAGTGGGTGGAAAGTGCGTGGCCCGGTGCCGCGCTGTGCGTGGAGAGACACCAGCTCCAGCAGCGCTGCCCCGGGGGCTCGTGGCAGGTGTCCATGGCCTCCTGTGAGTGGCCTTCAGGAGGCCCTGAGCCTCCAGTTCGGGATGCCAAGCTGTACTTGCTTGTGACTCTTTGGGGGACAGGTTAATCTTAGCTTTGTCCGAGTCCCAAAGGGTCCACAACCCCAGAAGGGCTCTGCCTACTGCTCCGTGGGGCCGAGTCACCCAGGGTGAAGCTGACATGGTCCCCGGGCGTCTGCTGGGTTTGGGGTCCTGCTGAGGACAGCGCTTGCCCCGCCCACGCGCGCACCCTCGTCCTCCCTGGGAGCAGCAGCCCCTCAGACCCTCGAGTAGGACAGTACCCGATCTCCCCGAGGCCTCGTCTTCCGTAGAAAATAAGTCCCCGGGGGCGCGGTTCCCTCCTCCGAGGCTGGACCGCGCGCGTGTCCAGCCCCTCGGCCCGCCTCGCTCTGACCTCACCCTTTGTCCACGTGGTGCTGAGGCTTCGCTGTAGGTATAGCTCAGAGCTGAGGCGGGGTTTCTTTTTCAGTTAGTTCCATCGGGCGTGTCCTAATGCAGTTGAAATAGACACTCGCCGTGCAGCCCACACGTGGCTGCGCTTGGACTCTGGGGGGTCCTCAGCATCCCTCCTCCGCAGGTGGGGAGGCGGTGGCAGGTCGGGGACCCCTCTGTCTGCTCAGGACCGCAGCCACGGCGTGGAGAGAAGTGGGATCCATGCGGGGTCGGGTGTTCACCTGACGCCTCTCTTCCCCGCGCCAGGTGACGTGAAGCCAGAGGACATCAAGAGAGTTGCTTCTGCGATGCTCCGCGGGAAGCCCGCGGTGGCCGCCCTGGGGGACCTGAGCGACCTGCCGGCATACGAGCACGTCCAGGCGGCACTCGCGAACAAGGCCGGGCGCCTGCCCAGGACGTACCGGCTCTTCCGGTAGAGGCGCCACAGCAGCACCGTCCACCTGTGTTTATTTGGGGTGACTTTAGGGCAGACGTTCACAGACAGTGCAGACGGGGGGATTTTTCCTAAACGTGAATTCCTTCAGAATTGGACGTGCCAATCAGTGGAATAAAGATTGCTCTCCACCACTGCGGCTGGAAACCAGGGGAAGCGCAGGGAGGTTGGAGCAGCCGGCTGGGGTCAAGCCGGGCTAGTCTTCCTGCTCCCCCAGGAGTTTCGTCAGGCCTGACCTCTCCTGTGAGGCCCCCGGGCCCATCAGCCCGCCTGCTGCATCCGGGAGGCCAGGGCCGCCCATGCCAGCACCTTGAGGGTCCCGGGGCGATGCACCATCCAGCTTGACCAGTGAGGGAGAGCCTCTGGCCCTCAATAATAAGGCCTTGATTTCAGAGGTGGGGAGCTCGGGGCGGGGGAGGCGGGCTTGAAAGGCGGGAGGACTGAGGCCGCATGCGGGGCCCAGCAGGGTCGGGGGGCTTTGGTGACGGCCCTGCGGGGCCTGGGCACCTGCACTGGCTGCCGCGGGTCAGAGGGCGGCTTACTGGCCGCCAGCGGGTTGCCCAGAACCGGGCCGCAAAGCTTTGTGGGGAAGAGTTGTCTCCAGGCCGTAGCTTTTGAAACGCTAAGTGCAGCCCCTGCTGTCCAGCTGGGAGAGGGAGGGGGGATCTGAGGCCGTCAAACGTTCCTTGACGCGGCCCGTCGTCCCTTTATCTCCATCCCTTCACTGCACACCTACCTTGGCCCAGGTGGGAGGTGTCTGGGCCCCTGCTGCCCTTGGCCTGCTCCGCTCCAGTCCGCTGGGTGGGAGCCCCAGGCTCATGGCAAGCGGGCCAGGGCCAATAGCGTGGACTCCAGTTGTTAGGGGCGCCCTGTGGCCACCCGGTTGGCTGGGAGGGAGCACGGGAGCGCGAGGCGTCCTGGGAGCTGCTCCCAGCTGGGTCCCAGGTGCCTCTTGTGGGAGCTGGCGCTCGCCCAGGCCTTCTAACCCCCGGACACCCACCCCTCCCTCTCTCCTCCCCCTTTGCCCCCCACCGCCCCGTTCACTTGGGGGCCTTCCCTCCACCCTTTTCAGCCCCCGCCCACTCTACACGCTGTCCGTGCTGTTCCCGGAGCCCCGCGTGCGCCTTCGTTGGTGCCCACGCCGACCGAGTCTGGCCCTTGGGGACCGGCTGGCCTGTGGCCTGTGGCAGGACTCAACGCGTTGGAGAGAATGAGAGGCAGATTTTAAAAACCACCCTCACGCTCGGTCGTATTTCACATTCCTTATGAAGCTTGTTTTCCGGGCCCTGGTCGATTTCATTTGTGTCAATTTGAATTCCAACCTAACCGTCCAGGTGAAAGCCCATTCATCTAAAGTCTACGATGGCTCATACTAAGTAAGCTGCTTCACTTTGGACCCATGAGATGTACGCAATGACCGCCCCCCCCCCCCCTCCAAGGACACGAAGCTCAACGTCAAGCCAAACTAGTACACGTCAGTGTCACGTTAACTCTCTCTTTTCTCCATGATTTGGGTCAGAGAAAATGCCGAGAAAGAATCCATAAAACCCTCCTCATTTCGAGCCCCATTACCACAAAGACCTTTGTAACAGAGATTTTCTGTGAATTGATTCAAAGCTCAATGGCCCGTTCTTTGAGCAAAGTTTTCTACCTACAACCTGAAGAGTTTCTTGAAATCAGATGGGATTAGCTGTGCCTTCTCATTAATGGAATTTCTCCCATCTGTATCAAAAGATTGCGTGTGTGTTGCTTTAGGATTTACAGTCCATATTTTGGAAGCAGAGGCGAATAAAAGTTTGATAACGGTGTTCCTGGGAGTTGGCTTTACGTCACTGGTCACGATTCACTCAAGTCTGAAGTGTTCACTATTCCCTAAAAGCCCTTTCTCAGCGGACACTTACCTGGGGGCAGTGGGTGGGGGCACAGGGGCAAACAGCACGGGGGCCAGGAGAGACCGAGCTTCCTGCTTTGGAGTGTGACAGCCTCTTCTTACAAGAGCACTGCAACAGACTGGTTCTTTCTAGGACTCAATCTTTGGCCAGGAAGAGTTTAAGATTCAATAGATGCATTTATTTAAAAATATAAATATGGAAAAATAAATAAAAGACTAGATTGAATGCCCCTAGAGTTTCCCACATTCAAAGCCTAATTTTTGTTTTTTATGAGATGGATTAAGACACGAAGCAATAACGGACTCTAAACCCTTTAAGAAATCAAGACACCCAGGCTGGTGGGGGCCGGCCTAGGCTGGCAAGGTGTGCCATTCCAAGCTTCCAGCGGCTTCTCAGGCCAGGAAACGCACCACTTAACGTGAACGCCGCTCGTAGCTAACGTTACCTGAGCAAATGGACCCAAATGGACCGGGAGAGGAGAGGGAGGCGGTCTCGTGGGCCTGAACCGCCGGCCGGCCGTCCTCATCCCAGCCTCAGCTCGGTCCTAGCGCGTGCCGTGGGAACCGGCCCAGGGTCACCGGACCCCCGGCGGTGAGCCTGGCGCTCGGACGAGGAAGGGCAGCTCTTGGTTTGGGTTTGAGGGGCTGCTGGGCGGCTGCAGATCAGGTGCCCGGGCCCGCTGGCTTCAGGGCCCGCGCGCTGCTCACGGCCAGCCCGGCGCCTCCCGCCGGCGGCGGCCGCGGTGGGGGGAGGCCGCCCTGAGAGAGGGAAGCGCCGTGGGAGCGTGCAGTTCTGTGCCAGCAGCGGGCGCTGGGCCTGGGGCCTCCCGTCGGGCTCTCGCACAGGAGGGGGCAGCCCCCAGCAGCGGTTCATCAGCGTCCCGGGCAGCAGCCTCCTCCGTCTTCCCGGGTTCCTGGGTCAGATACCCTCCCAGGCTGCAGGTGACCAGTCCTCCTTCGGCAAATTTCCTCAAGAGACGGTACAGATCGCGCTGGAGTGCTGGCTCTTCAGCGCCTGCTGTCTCTGCATCTCTCTGGAAATCCGTCTCTTAATTCCTATCAGGTACAGTTCTCGGTCAAACTTGCCGGCGGCTAGCGGGATGCTGGGGAGGAAAGAGCCATCAGGAGGGCACCGTCCTCCTGGCCTCTGTACTCCGGCGTTTGCCGCGGGCAGCACGTGGAGGGTGCGGATGGCCAAGGCCTGGGTCCCCACAGCTGCCCCGACTGGCGGCACAGCCACAGCACGGCGCCATGAGCCAGCGGGACGCTCCCTCCCGCCTGTGCCAGGCCTGCCTCGCGGCAGCTCTAGGACAACCCCAGCTGCCTCTGGCTGTCCAGGGGTCCGGGCGAGGTCCCCACCCTCCGGCGTGTCGCTCGCCTGACACCTGCTTCAGACAACCTACGCCAGCCACCTCCACGCGGGGCGGCAGGAACCCAACCCTGCTCCCCTCGGGGCATCAGGACACGGGAGACCAGGCCGTGCTCCCAGGCGGCGCCCCCCACCCCAGGGCCCGGGAGTGAAGTGGGGGTACTGACTTGTCTCTCCCCGGCCTCACTCTGACCCGGAACAGGCCGTACACGGGGCGGTGGTCGGACGTCCTGATCCCGGGGCAGGAGGAGTACTTGACGGGACAGATGTCGTCCCTGTGGCGGCTCCTGTACATGACGCGGTCCTGTGGAAAGGGTCCCATGGGCCGTCTGGCTGCCGGGCTGGACCGGCTTGCCTCACGTTGGCTGCCCTTGAACGAGTCCCCGTGTCGAAGCTCCCCAGGATGCCCGGCCCTCACGCTCCCCGAGCCCTGCGGGCGGCTCACCGTGTACGAAGGGGTCCTCTGCTTGGAGGTGGTATCATACGAGTCCTTCCCAACGTCGAACTTGTATGACGGCAGGAAGTGGATGTCCGGCTCCTGGAAGCCCTTGAAGATGGACCCTGGGACGGACAGAGCCCCCACCTCAGAGCCGTGGCTCGGAGCCCAGGGTCACCCCCGCCCCCCCGGGGTCCCTCCTGGCCGGACGGCTGCTCTCCCCGCCTCACCTCTCTTCATCTCCCGCGTGAGCTGGTCGTGCCGCAGCAGGGCCTGCACGCTGGCGCCCAGGTCCTGCTTCAGGATGGCTTCCACGGCCGCCCGCCCGCCGCTCAGGCGGAAGTTGAAGTCTCCGAACCAGAAGACCCCGTCGAAGCGGGTGGTGACGTCCGCTGGGGCGTGAGCGGATGGAAAAGCGCGTGAGCCCAGCGCCCCCCCCCCCGCGCTCCTCACCCCCACCGCAAGGCCGGGGCTCCCTGGGAAGCGGGTGGCAGCCCACAGCGCTGCTGGGGCTCAGGGCTGGGGGGGGGCGCGTCCACAGCTTTCTGGGTTCACGCAGTCACGGGTCACGACTCAGGGAGCAGGCGCCAGGCCTCGCTTCGGTCAGCAAGCGACTTTCCAGACGTCTCTGACCTCGATTCTCAAAAGCTCTAACAGCCCGTCTCCACTGACCCTCCAGAGAACAAGGCGGAAGCCGCCTCGTCTTCGGGGGAAGGGAAAGCTGCTCACCAGCGTCGGAGCGGTAGGGGCTGGTGTCCGGCACATTCTTGGGCAGAGCCAGGCCCTGGACGGTCTTGCTGTAGTCCACCAGCCGCTCGCCCACCTTCCCGTCTCCAGCTGCAAGGACAGCGTGGGGGGCCCTCTCCAGAGGCAGGTTTCTGAGCCCAGGGCTGGGCGACTGGGGGTCCGTTGGGGGCAGACCCCCGCCCCCAACCCCAGCAAGCTCTAACCACACAGCGTCTGCACCGTGACCCTCGCCACCAGGGGGTCCGGGGTCCAGGGTCGAGGGACTTACAGGTGAAGTGGGACGTGATGAAGAGGAAGGAGGTGCCGAAAAAGGTGAAGCTGACGCCCAGGGCCCCCTTGGTTTTGATCTGCGACACGATGCGCGTGGTCACCGTGGAGCTCTCCACCTCTGCACGGAGGGAGCAGGGCTGACCGGGCCGGATGCGGCCCCGAAGGCCCCACGCCGCCGCACCGCCCGCCCCCCACGCGCACGTCCGCCCCCCCGGGGCCGCCTACCTGAGCAGAACCAGATGAGGTCCCTGCGGATGAGCACAGACATGTAGAGCGCCCCGTGGGCCGCCGAGTACAGCATGACGTAGTGGGGGCCCAGCGTCTCCTGCAACCTCGTCTCCCACTCCCGCCTGCGGGGAGGGGCACGGTGGACGCGCAGCACGAGGGGGAGCCCGGGGCCTCCCTGGGAGGCCCGTTTCCTCCTGCATCCCCGGTGACAGGCTGGGTCCCCGACCCCCTGATAAGAGCCGGGAGGCAGGAGGGAGGCCACCTTCCCCGCAGGGCCTGGCGCAGTCGGGGCCCCTCCGCTCCGGCCAGGCCTGGCGCTGCTGCCCGTGTGCTGCTGGGGCCCTGCCCCCACCCCCCAGCAGGTAAACTGGCAACACAGCCCGGGCCGCAGGCAGACCCAGGAGAGGCGAGCGACGCCTTGCACGGGCTGGGCTGGAGCCCGCAGGGCCGCACCGCGCTGTGCCCCTGCCCCCACTGTCTCTCGGAGCAGCTCTTTCTTTACAAGAAGATGAACCTCATTCCTTCTAAATTCTGTGAGTCCCCGTTGGAGAAGAAAACGACCCCGGATCAGCCCAGGCTCGGCCACGGCCCACGTCTCGCCCCACACGGGGGTCTCGGGCCACGAGAGCTTCAGCCCCAAAGGCCCGCCTGGCGCCGCCGTTCCCAGGGACCCGGGCGGGGCGGCGGCAGTGGCGGGACAGGGCCGCGCAGCCCTACCTGTCGGAGCAGCCCTCCTGGACCCCGATGACGTACAGGTCCTGAGCGAAGTCAGCCTCGGCCGGCAGCAGGAGCTCGTCCAGGTTCGGGGGCAGCTCCTGTGGAAAAGCGGCGCCTGGCAGGGGCCAAAGGGGCCCAGCGCAAGGGGTTCCTGCTGCCTGCGGACCCAAGGCCGCTCCCGCGAGGCCACACATGGGGAACCCCTGGCCCAGGCGGGCCACCCGCTCCTCCCCCGAGCCTGGCCTCGCCAAGCCTGCACCACCCCCTTGGCTGTGCTCCTCCCTCGCTGGGCACCCACGGGCCTGACCATCCCCCAAGTGCACCCCTGATGTGCCCGGAGTGGGGGGAGACGCCCCCTCCCCTGCACCTCTGCCCGGGAAGCGGGTGCCCTGTCGGTGGTCTTCACCCCCACCCCCCCCCCCCCCCCGCCCGACCTGCTGCCGGCCTTGGCCCTCTGGGCCCTGCTGTGGGCCACGCTGTGGATACACTCGTGGCTCCCCGAGGGCGGCAGAGGCACCAGCCCGGGCACGTGCCTTCACTTCCGCTCAGGTCGCTGTTTCGTGGGGGCCCGTCCGACCCAGCCCTGCCCTGTTCTCTCCCCACGCCCGTCACCCCGATGTCAGCCCAGGACACGGCCACTTCGATTCTCTGGACGGTAAGCACACTGGCACACGCGGACGACGGGAGGCGCTCAGGAAACGGCCCCAGACCCCACTGGTGGCAACAGTGTTAGGTCATCCGCAGTCTAGAAGCCCACAGCTGGCCCCAGAATCGGAGCACCCCACGCGCAGGGATGGAGCCCCCTAAGTGTGGGAAGGGGCCCCCAGGAGACACGGGGTGGCTGGAGAGAAAGCCGGCGGGACGGCGTCCAGCGGGCTTCCCCAGAAATCAGCGTGCGGGCCCCCAGCCTGCCCGGCTTCAGTCGCCCCGGCGGTCAGATGCTTGTCCCATTGGCACAGATGTCCTGAGCTCCAAGCGCCCCAGCTTGCAGGCGGGATGGAGGAGCCCCTGACCGCATGGGACACACAGCGGGAAACAGACTCGGGTTCTGGTGTGGACGCCAGTCCAAGGTGCGCAGCGGCGGACTCACGTCCCCACACGTTAGCTGGGACCCACAAGGTGCACCCAGGAGTGGCCCGGGGCAACCCTAACGGCCTGGCCCTGTGCTGGGCATCACCACGGGGAGGCCGCGGCGTGCGGGAGAGGGGGCTCTCGGGGAATCTCTGTCCCTTCCTCCCAAGTGTGCCGGGAGCCTAGAACTGCTCTAAAAAAATAACTTAGGGTGTGTCTGCAAAAAGAAGCATTTACGCCCCACCAGGCGGTGGAGAGAGGTGGGCGAGAGGGTGTGACGGACAGGAGGCCCCTCCGGGGGATGGGGAGGCTGCGGGGGGCAGCCCAGGAAGAACCCAGTGGGAACCCAGCGCCGTCCTGAGTGGGCGTGGGCAGCCCGCTTACCTTCTGCCCCTGCATGTTCCACGTGGCCACGAAGAGGGCCACGTTCCGGTCTGGGAAGTAGCGGGCCAGCTCGTCTGCCCCCATCAGGGCCCCGCTCGCCAGGAGACTCCCCTCCAGGTAGCTCCTGCGGACACGGCACAGACTGAACCGGGGGGTGGGTCGCAGCACACAGGCCCAGGGAGGGGACGGGAGCGAGACACACCTCCCAGGGGTCGGGAGCTCCTCACCCAGAGCTGGGATTCCCTCAGGACCCCGTGCGCAGCACAGAGCACAGTGCCGAGGTGCCCTGCTCTCTAGGGAAACCTGCTGTGTTCGCAGTGCTACAAACACCGCAGGCTTTCGGCTTCCCTCCGTCGCCTCCCGAGAGGGAGGGACGTGAAGGTGACATTTGGGGATGTTTTTGTGGAACCGCTGAGGGCAAAGCCCCGGAAGGGCCGCAGAGGTCGAGGTGGGCTTCTGCACAGTAAGCAGACTTGGCGGGGGGACGTGCGCCCTTGCCCGGGGCTCCGGCCTTTGCCTCGCCGTCCTGCACTGGGAACTCGTAAAGGCTGCCCGTGACACACCCGTCCTCACAGGACCCGAAAGCTCAATCCACTGTGAGATTCTCATGGAATAACGCAGGCAAATGGTGCAAAGTCTCGAACAGCGTCGCAGAGGCCCTAATACAGCACAGCTAAGCCCCAGCTCTGGTCCTGCCCTCGCGCAGGGGGCTGCGTCTGACACCCGCTCCTTTCGCGAGCGCCCGTGCAGGACTTAGGCTTCGAGGCCGTCGGTCTGTCACCGCTTAACCCCTGAAAGCAGCCTCGGCCGATGCCCGTGTGCCAATGAGACTGCATTTAAGGACACCAAAACCTGAGTTTCATGTAATTTCCACGTGTCACGAAAGAATGTCAGGACGGCCTTGGGTTTTGTTTTTTTTCAACCAGGTGAAAACCGTTCCTGGAGGGCCTGTGATAATAGGACCGTGTCTGGTCAGGTTCGCAAGGAGGGAGGGGAACCCATGGGCTCAATCCAAGTTCAAATGTCTCACCTGCTGTTTTCATTCCAACTTGCTAAGAAATCCCTACACCTTAGCTTGCAAACAGGCACCAATGCCTTTGAAGGAGGTGAAATCAGGATCCAGTCCTTACAAACTCGCATGAGAAACTCTTAAACCCTGACCAAGCTTTGTAGGACATGAATTCAAGTACGTCAGGAGGGAGGAACCTCCTTGAGGTCACCCCACCGTGCTGAGGATCCTAACTGGCTGACTGCTGCCCACAGGGCTGTCTTCTCCAAATCAGCCCCGTCTGCAGCGTAACCAGAAAGCAACCCCTCCAAGGGCACAGTCTGTGTCCCTTTCCTCAGTCCTCAGCCCTGACCTGGGCCAGATCCAGACTGTCTGCATGCAGCCCGCAAGCTAAGAATCGCTCCTACGCTTTCATTTTATTTGTAAATACTTATTTATTTATTTATTTTGGCTGCACCGGGTCTTAGTTGCAGCACGCGGGATCTTCGCTGCGGCACGTAGGGTCTTTTATTTTTATTTTATTTTTTTTATTTATTTATTTTTGCGGTCCGCGGGCCTCTCACCGCTGTGGCCTCTCCCGCTGCGGAGCACAGGCTCCGGACGCGCAGGCTCAGCGGCCACGGCTCACGGGCCCAGCCGCTCCGCGGCACGTGGGATCTTCCCGGACCGGGGCACGAACCCGCGTCCCCTGCGTCGGCAGGCGGACTCTCAACCGCTGCGCCACCAGGGGAGCCCACGTAGGATCTTTTAGGTGTGGCATTCAGACTTCTTAGTGGCGGCACGCGGGACATAGTTCCCCGACCAGGGATCAAACCCGGGCCCCCTGCATTGGGAGCGTGGCGTCTTACCCACTGGACCACCAGGGAGGTTCCCTACGATTTTAAATGGCTGGGAAAAACCAGTAGCCCATGGCATGGGAAAGTGCCCTGAGAGTCACCCTTCGGCCTCCCTGAACGAGGCGTTCCTGCCCCACAGCCACGCTGTTGGTGCCAGGCCTGGGCTGCTCTCCCACCCACCACGGCAGAGGTGAGCACTGCCACAGAGACCACACGGCTCCCACAGTTGAAACAGTCCCTACCCAGCCCGCTGACCCGTGTCCTAGGGCACACGAAGGGTCTGGAGGTGGGGAGCCCAACAACCCACTGTCGGCTACTTGTGTGAGAGCAAGAGCTGGGGATCTGATTTTGGGGCGTGCCTCTCATTTTCGTGTAACAGGCGAGTCTACGTAAATTGCATACTAATTTAAACAGAGAAATCATGCTTTGTTTTCGGCTGTTCGGCCTGCGGGATCTTAGTTCTTGGGGTCATGGAAGTGAGAGCGCCGAGTCCTAACCACTGGACAACCCGGGAATTCCCTGTGAAATCATACTTTAAACACACGAAGAGATCTCGCTCTTTACGAGAAACATGCTGAATTACTTTAACAAAGGAACCCGTTTTGCCCGAAGACAGTGCCCGGCGCTGATGGAGGGTGCAGGAGGGAGGCTGGCGGCCAGAGGAACCACCTGCCTGGCTTTCACTGCTGGGCTCACCAAGGGCGGGGGTGGGTGAGGATTACCTTCCATCTGCCCCCTGACCCCAGAATCTGCGAACGTGACCTTATTTAGAAAGAAGAGCTTTGCTGACAGATGTAATTAGTTAAGGATCTTGAGACGAGGTCCTCCTGGATGAAGGTGGCCCTAGATCCAGTGACCGCTGTCCTTATAGAAGAGGAGAGACAGAAGACACAGAGAAGAAGCCGCGTAAGGACGGAGCAGAGACTGGGGTGACGCGGCCGCAAGCCGGGGACGCCTGGGCCCCCAGCAGCTGGGAGAGGCAGGAAGGACCCTCCCTGGAGGCTCGGGAGGGACCGCGGCCCTGCCACACCTGGATTTCTGAATTCTGGCCTCAGAACTGGAATGGAGTAACTCCTGTTTCAAGGCTCTCAGTCCACGGCGCTTTGTTGCGGCCACCCCAGGACACCAGCACAGGGACCGCCTCCCCCTCCCCCTCCCCGGGCCCGCGTCCACAGGGGTTGGCGCAGGCCTGGTCTGGATGGGAGGGTGCGGCGGGGGGCGGTGGTGACAGAGCTCCCCCCGCCCCCTGGGGCCTCGGGCGCCCCGGCAGGGAGTGGGTGGCGTGGGGCCCCAAGTCAGGGCCGAGGCCCGATGTGCGCTTCACACAACCTGCCCAGCCCCGGCCAGTGCGGCAGGGGCCATGAGAGCCAGCGGTCAGCGGCCGGGGAGAGCACAGGGTGGCCTTCCGAGTTGCAGCGTGGGCACCGCAGAGTGGCCCGACACCAGGCTCCCAGAGATGATGGGTCAGGAGCGAGCTGGTGGGCGTGGCTGGGTCGGGCTAAGAAGCGCCTGGGACCCTGGTCCTGCGGAGCCTTCATGGCGCTGGCTCGGGAGAGGTGGGCAGAGGTGCGAGATGGGAGCCCGGCGGAAGGGTGGCTCCCGCCTCCCCTTCAAACTATAAAGTCAAGACGGACTCGTTATTCACTCCCCCTGAGGCCCGGAGACGCGAGACCCCTCTCCTTGCCTGGGGGGTCGGGGCGGGGCTGGGGATTGCCGGGCAGCCCTCGGCACACCGAGCCCCGAATGCTGAGAAGTCCCGGGGCACTCCTGAGAGCAGAGCGCACGAGTTGGGCTCTGCCTGCGCCCCTCCCCGCCAGAGGTGGGGCCCGGGGACCCTCCCCTCGGGCCAGCCCAGCCGCAGTCACTGGGGCCCCGAGCCGTGCCCAGCTCTCCGCCCTGGAAAAGCGCCGGCACGTGCACAGGGCACAGCTGGCTACACGCTGGTCCTGATCAAAGCGGCTACGTGGACTGGACGCGGGTTCCCCGACCCACCCCGGAGTCCTGGGCCGACCTGCACACGTGGACGAAGGCTGTGCCCGACGGAGCAAGAGATGGGAAGGAAAACAGGGCCGCCCAGTGCGCAGAGGGATCTGCATACCCCACATTCTGCTTCATAGAGCCCGTGGGGCTGAGACACAAAGGAAAAGCTGGGGAGGGCCTGGGAGACAGGGGTCAGTGGAGGGAGACCCGCTGCAGCACCTCACACGCTTTCAGGGGAGGCTTCCCGTGGTTCTCACGGGGCTTCTGAAGGCCACGGACGCAGGCCACGATGCCGCCCGCCCCCGAGGCCCTACCTGCTGCGGACGTCCTTGGTGCGGATGGGCACCAGGAGGCTGAAGGTGGACCTGGCCGAGTGAAGGGAGAAGTCGTCACGGGCCAGCGGGCTCGGGGGCCGGCCGGGGCCCAGGCTGCTGTGGGCCCGGAACAGTCTGGCCTGCCGCCGCAGCTGGTAGTCCCTGTGATCCCAGTCCACCTTGTTTGCTGTCCGCAGGGCGTCAGAGGCGACATTCCAGTCCATGGCGGGCAGTGGGCGCGGGGGAAGCAGGCTGGCCAGCTGGGGGGTGCTCCCGGTCGAGGCCCCATCCCGGTGCAGGAGGTCCAGGGAAGTGCTAATCATTCCAGAAAGACAGTTACCCCGCGAGGTGGGGCCTCCGCTGCCCGGGGCCCTGCGGGTTGTGGGGATCTCCTGCAGGGAGGTGCTCAGGCAGGGCGGGGAGCCACTGCGGGCGGCGGTCCCGGGGGCCTCGTCCTGCAGGGAGCCCCCGGAGGGGCTGGCCCCATTCCTCGCGGCCAGGTCCTCACGACTGGTTCGAAAACGCCTTTTCCTCCAGCCCTTCTCATCCAGGGACAAGGCTCGCTCCAGCCTGGGCCTCGGCGGCGGCGGCTTCGGACTGAAGGGTCTCCCCCTGGCCTGTGGGTCCTCGTTGCCGACTTGCGCTGGGGTGTCCAGAGCGAGCACTGGGCTCTTCTCGGGTCCCCGATGGTCGTCAGCGGCTGGGGACCCCGGGCGGGCGGCGAGGTCTTCGTCAGTGTTTGGAAGCTGCCCCTTGAGCATTCTGACTTCAGGCTGCAGATGCCCCTGGGCGGCCTCCAAGTGCCCCAGGCTCGCCAACTTGGACGGCACAGTACAGGGGCCAGCCCTCACACCCGGGGGCAGCCTGGCCGAGCCGGGAGACAGCTCCTCCTGGGGCTGCTGGCGACGTCCAGTGTCAGGGATGCGTGGTCAGCCGTCGCTGGGCGAGCTGCGGAGGAGAGAAAGGGCAGCAGCTCCCCCTGGGGCTGGGGTGGTCCAGCTGGAGCAGAGCCAGCTGCTGCATGGCTGGGAGCCCTGACGGTCTGGAATCCTCGGCAAGTACCTAAGGGAAAACCACCCGATTAGCCTTCCACGACCGGGGCCCCGATGCCATTTAATGATTCTGGAGGACAGCTGTGCTGCAGGGTGACAGAGCGGACAGGTCAGCCGCAGTCCAGCAAGAACAAGCACGTCGGCATCCGGGCCGCCGCCGCCTCCTAGGAGGCGGGTGAAGGCCCCAGCATCTTAGGAAGGAGAGAAGCCACCCTCCTGACAGGGTTGCTCCTCACGCGGGGAGCCAGGGGCGCGACACACTGAGAATTCCCGCCCCCAAGGTGTAGGCACGGCCTTGGCAGGGCTCCCGGCCCGCGCCCCTTCCCCCGGGAGCCCGGCGGCCGGGCCTCGCTCACCTGAGAGCCCACCACCATCGCTCGGCCCGCAGACGCCGCCCCGAGAGCGGGCGACCCTGAGCGGGTCTGCGGCCCGGGCAGCAAAGGCCCCTGACTCACGACTGCGAGAAGGGCCGGCCGGCTGCGCGCTCCCCAGGGCAACGACCGCCGCGGAGCCGCGGGGCTGGGGGTGGGGAAGGGGGACGAGACCCGCGCCCGGGATTCCCGAGCCCCGACTCCCAACTCAGGGTCACCCCGCCCAGTCCTCGAACCCCGCCCAAGGCCTCCGCGCCCCCGCCCAGGGGTCACTCCGTGCCGAGGACCCCTGGGCCCCGAGCCCCCGCCCCGCACCTCCTCCAGGACTGCCGCCCCGCACCCCGCACTCCTCCCGGAGGCCTCCTCCCTCCCGCCCGGGGTCACCGAGCCGCGCGCCCCCACCTCGGGGCGCCGCCTGCTCCCCAGCCCCGCGGGCTTCGGCGGCCGCTCCCCGGCAACCGGCGGGCAGGGCGGCCCCGGCGCCGGCGCCCGCAGCGGCCCCTGGCGGCCGGAGGACCCAGCGGCGCC
>RJWK010037036.1:0-21450 GCA_004363435.1 Platanista minor | reverse complement strand
AGACAGAGTCCCCGACTTAACGATTTTTTGCGCTTACGACAGTGCAAAAACAATACACACTCAGTAGAAACCATACTTAAGATTTTGAATTTTGATCTCTTCCTGGGCTAGGGATGTGTGGCACCATAATTTTCTTTTCTTTCTTTTTTTTTTTTTAACATCTTTTTTTGAGTATAATTGCTTTACAATGTTGTGTTATTTTCTGCTTTATAACAAAGTGAATCAGCTATACGTATACACATATCCCCATATCCCCTCCCTCTTGGGTCTCCCTCCCACATTTCCTATCCCACCCCTCTAGGTGGTCACAAAGCACCGAGCTGATCTCCCTGTGCTATGTGGCTGCTTCCCACGAGCTATCTATTTTACATTTGGTAGTGTATATATGACCATGCCACCCTCTCACTTTGTCCCAGCTTACCCTTCCCCCTCCCCGTATCCTCAAGTCCATTCTCTACATCTGCATCTTTATTCCTGTCCTGCCCCTAGGTTCTTCAGAACCTTTTTTTTTAGATTCCATATATATGTGTTAGCATATGGTATTTGTTTTTCTCTTTCTGACTTACTTCACTCTGTATGACAATCTCTAGGTCCATCCACCTCACTACAAATAACTCAGTTTCATTTCATTTTTATGGCTGAGTAATATTCCATTGTATATATGTGGCCCCATACTTTTCTGTGATGCTGGGCAGCCAGCGAGCCACAGCTTTTAGTCAGCCATGCGATCATGAGGGTAAACAACTGATACACTTACAACCATCCTATTTTTCACTTTCAGTGCAGTATTCAATAAATTACATGAGATAGTCAACACTTTATTATAAAATAGGCTTTGTGTTAGGTGATTTTGCCAAACTGTAGGCTAAAGTGTTCTGAGCATGTTTAAGGTAGGCTGGCTTAAGCCAGGATGTCTAGTAAGTTAGGCATATTAAGTGCATTTTTGACCTACTATATTTTCAACTTACCATGTGTTTATCAGGATGTAACCATGTTGTAAGTCAAGGAGGATACGTGTGTTGAGTTCTGAGGTAAGATTTCATTTGGAGAAAACATCCCAAGCAAGGCTCTAAAGAGTTTGAAAACCACTGCTCCTGGAAACTGCTATCTAAACGGAGACCCAGGGATGCACCCAGGAAACAAGTAAGCTGTTCTGCACAGCAATGTGATTTAGGTTCCCTATTAGTCAGGGTCACAGGAGGAACAAGTGACCCACACTTCAATGGGTTATTAGAGGAGAGTATAATGAGGGCACTCTTGGTATATGGAAGCCAGAGAGATATGATCCATTACCTGGAGCCAGTACCACTCAGAGACCCGAAGAGGGAAGGAGAAGAAATATCTGGATTCTAGAGAAGGTACATGCATGGAGTGGGTGCCTGACAGCAGCTATCACCTTTGTAAAGGGATGCAGCCAATCTGTGGGAACCTGTGAGGGGTGGAGCCAGGAGAAAGGATACTCTGACCACGCTCTCTTCTCATCCTTCAGTCCCCTGCAGGGGCCTCCCAATTGCCAAACCCAACCAGAAGCCAAAGGGCAAGGGAGTCTATCCGTATTCTGATATAGACACAGTGGTGTGCTGGTCAATAAACATTTAACAACAAGCTCTGAACTGTGTGTGTGTGTGTGTGTGTGTGTGTGTGCGCGCTTATTGGTAGTGTTTGATGATTTCCATGTGTAAATACTCCTGCCACGGTCACCAAACATGGAGCTAGGAACAGATGCACATAATCAGCTTTTGAGGCTCCAGCACGCCACTGAAAGAGACCACATAGGTCAACTGCCTCCCCACCCCCGGCCATAGCGCGGGGTAGAGAGTGGATCTAAAAGGGAGATTGGGATTGACATATATACACTGATATGTATAAAATGGATAACTAATAAGAACCTGCTGTATACAAAAATAAATAAAATTAAATTTAAAAAAAAGAAACTATAAGATAAAAAATAAATAAATAAAATAAAAATAAAAGGGCAAACAAAAGACATCCTGGCTAGTGTTGCTGTCCATGCTGCAGATGCCAACGTCAGGCCAAGGGTTCTGAAATTTGGGAGCAAGGGTACCAGTGCCTCGTTCTTCACCATCAACTTGACTGCCATTTGCAATGCTAATAAAGAGTGGTTAAGTCCAATAAGCATTCGGCAGGTCAGGAATGTAGGTGACAGAAGGAATGAGACAGGAAGAGAGAGAGAGAGATGTGAATTCCATTCTAGGCTGGGGAATGTCTGCATTCCTCACAGATCACATGCTGTATTATAAAGACACAACGCAGGTGGGGTAGGAAGTTGTACTTCTCCAGCTTCAATTAACTTCATCTGATAGCTCAACAGCATCTTATGACTGGCTGGGGCTGGGTCCTGTAGAGGGAGGAGGGGTGACACGCTAGAAATGGGAGTCCCAGGGGTGGAGCCATAATACACCATCTGGCATGAGCTCCAAATCTTAGAGGTCATAGTATCATCCTGTTGTTTGCTGGTATGGGAGTGGCTGCAGAGCCATTAAACTGACTGTTCTGAAGCTGTGTGGGCCCGTCCTGGCTAAACCATTGCTGGAGGGAGTGGGATTCTGTTATGCTTAGGACCAGCTGTCTGGGTCCCAGTGCTATTCTTCTGTATGAGGAAGGCATAGCCCCAATTCTCCGGGTAACAACGTGAAATAGGAGATCAGCTACCACCTACCACAAATGGTCTGTCCTGCCAACCCCATTATCCACGCCAATGGTTCACGTTCTCCTTCCAAGAGAGCAGCATCACAAACTTACCAAGTAAAACTGCAGGTATTGAGGCTGGCCTAAACAGAGAGCCAGGTCCAAAAGATGACCCTGTGACAAAAGAAATGGCACAAAATGAAATCTTCCCTTCATGTCCCGCACCCACCTCTATATCAACTGTCTTTATTTCCCTCTCAGAATAAGGTACTGCTAAACCAGTAATGTAAATTTATGTTGACAGGATCCTACCATGAGATTTGAGAGGAGTATTCTAATCGCATCCATTCTGATTGTTTACGGGAAACTAAGGGCACTGGGCAGACCTCCCGCCTTTAGTGGGCCATTGAAGAGACTACAAGCACCACGGTATCTATGAAAATATCCTGAGACATAAAAGATGGAGAGCACAGTACTCCAAGATGCAGAGGAAGAGCAGACTCTGGAGCGCTATATAATACAGAGACAGGAGAAAATGCTAGAAAACAGGCTGTAAAACAAGATTTTAGCAAAAATGAAGAGGAATTGAGATGTCAGTGGATCTGGCTAAAAGGCAGAGAAATAGAAAAGGAAATTGATGGGGAGGGAAAAATGAAAAGTTAAATATTCATTTTAAAAGATTAACTCTGCATTAGAATCAGGAAAGAGCAGGCAAAAAGTGAAGAAAACATAATCCAAATATAAATAATGTTTGCCTAAGAGAGTAGGTCCTAAAAGTTAAAAAAAAAAAAAAAAGCAGAAAATTTGTAACTCTGGTGATGGATGTTAACTACACTTACTATGGCAATCATTTCACAATATATATAAATATAGAATCATTATGTTGTACACCTGTAACTAATATGTTGTGTGTGGATTATATCTCAATCTTAAAATAAGAATCATTTTGCTAAGCTCTATGATAACATAAAAGAAAATGGTGACAAAATGAAAACTAGCAGAGAGATAAAGACTAAACAAAAGAGACCCACTCTATGGGCGATTATTATGTCTTATCTCTGAAAAAGAATCAGGAACTGCGGCAACAAAAGCAGAATGCTAGGGCTGCCCTGGTGGCGCAGTAGTTGAGAGTCCGCCTGCCGATGCAGGGGACGCGGGTTCGTGCCCCGGTCCGGGAAGATCCCACATGCCGCGGAGCAGCTGGGCCCGTGAGCCATGGCCGCTGAGCCTGCGCGTCCGGAGCCTGTGCTTCTCAACGGGAGAGGCCACGACAGGGAGAGGCCTGCGTACCGCAAAAAACAAAACAAAACAAAAAAAGATTATGGTCTCAGTCAAGTCCTGTATCAAAAACAACCAAGACACATTGTCTCAGCTCTTCAAGGACTCAGAAAGTGTATCTTCTCTATAGATCTTTCTTAAGTCAGGTACCAAGAGACTTTTTACAGAAACCAAGACACGCAGCAAATAAAGAACTCAACAGGGTTAATTTGTGCTGTGAAAGGATAGCTAGTGAACATTAAAACCTGTTCTGTGTTGAATAAATCCTAATAATTATTGAAAATGTGATTATAAGATAGAATGCAAATGTCAAAAAAATAATTAATTATAACCTCAATGCAATTCCAGATTATACCAACAAAGACAGGTAGGAGTGAAAGTAGATGGAAGTAAAAGCATGGTGTTTTTCATCTTACTTAGGAGGGATCAATAAGTACTGTTTCATTCTTGTCATTGGTGATAATACAATTATGAGTGAAGGATATTTTTAGCTATATAGGAATTATAAGTGAAGGATATTTTTAGCTTTATAGGAAGTAGGCACCAGTACTACATTAAAATACCATTTGTAGGGGACTTCCCTAGTGGCGCAGTGGCTAAGAATCCGTCTGCCAGGGCTTCCCTGGTGGCGCAGTGGTTGAGAGTCCGCCTGCCGATGCAGGTGACACGGGTTCGTGCCCCGGTCCGGGAAGATCCCACATGCCGCGGAGTGGCTGGGCCCGTGAGCCATGGCCGCTGAGCCTGCGCGTCCGGAGCCTGTGCTCCGCAACGGGAGAGGCCACGACAGTGAGAGGCCCGCGTACCGCAAAAAAAAAAAAAAAAAAAATCCGTCTGCCAATTCAGGGGACACAGGTTCGAGCCCTGGTCTGGGAAGATCCCACATGCCGTGAAGCAACTAAGCCCACGAACCACAACTACTGAGCCCGCGTGCCACAACTACTGAAGCCCACATGCGTAGAGCCCATGCTCCACAACAAGAGACGCCACCGCAATGAGAAGCCCGTGCACCACAACGAAGAGTAGCCCCTGCTCGCCACAACTAGAGAAAGGCGCCATGCAGCAATGAAGACTCAACACAGCCAAAAAGTTTAAAATATATATATATACCATTTGTATTAGAGTAGGCTAACTGCTAAAACAAAGAATCCTTCAATCTGGGAATTCCCTGGTGGTCCAGTGGTTAGGACTTGGTGCTTTCACTGCTGTGGCCTGGGTTCAATACCTGGCCGGGGAACTAAGATCTACATGTTACGGCCAAAAAAAAAAAATCCCTCAATCTTAGTGATATATCAGAGTAAAATGTATTTCTTGCTTATGGCTCCAGTGCAGGCAGTGGGGAGGGAGTAGGGAAGGGTTCTTCTCACAAGGCCCCACCTAGATGCAAGGAAAATGAGTAATATCGCTTAGCTGTGTGCTCAAGAGAAGGGGAGCATGTGGATGCTGCTTGGCGCCAGCACTCTGGTCATCAAAATAATTGTGTTTCCTTCTTCCTTCACAGAGAAGGCACACCTTGCCTAGTATCAATACTGTATTAGTCAGGCTTCAGTCAAGAAAACAGAAACTAGTATCTCAAATGAGGAATGCAATACAGGGAACTGGGTGCTTACGGAATGGTTGGAAGATCTAAGGAAGCAGAGGTCAGGAAAAACTGGTTGAGTGTTGGGAAATTCTATGCAGAAGTTGCAGGAAGTTGCAATTCAATCAGCTCAGCTCCCTGAAGCACCAAAGCAGGCACCATGTGAGATCTCACTGTGAAGCTGCTGCAGCCCCTCGTATGACACAGAAACCAGGACGCCACCATCTGCCCATGTGTCTATCCTGCCGGAGGAGGAAGACGTACCGTCTTATCTTCCACCATCTTAATCTCACACGGGTACTTCTCACTGGCAGAACCTAAACTGGAAGCCTGATGGCAAGGGATTCTGAGAAGCAAGTGTTCAGAAGGGAGTGAAGATGATGATGAGCTGAAGCAAACCTTCTATATCACTGAAGGAAAACCACGGAAAACATAGTACAGTCAATTCTCA
This sequence comes from Platanista minor, assembly GCA_004363435.1. Classification (NCBI taxonomy): domain Eukaryota; kingdom Metazoa; phylum Chordata; class Mammalia; order Artiodactyla; family Platanistidae; genus Platanista; species Platanista minor. The sequence continues at coordinate 15,496 of RJWK010037036.1, read as the reverse complement.
CTATATACAATAGTTATAGTCTATAAAGCCCCCCTGAGCACTGAATTACCAAATGCTGAGCCATTGCTCCTACGGGAAATACAGGGTTATATTCCTTTGAGCTTCTGGACACAACATTTTCATCAACTGATCAATACACAACTTTATTTTACATGTTTTCTGTTTAAAGACACTTTACAAGCACACCTAGGAGATATTGTGTGTTCAATTCCAGACCACCGTAATAAAGCAATTATCTTCAATAAGGCAAGTCACATGAATTTTTTGGTTTCTCAGTGCATATAAAAGTTATGGATACACTCTCCTGTTGTCTATTAAGTGTACAATAGCATAATCTCTAAAAAACCATGTACCCACCTTGATTGAAAAATGTTTTATTGCTAAAAAATGCTAACCATCGTCCAAGCCTTCAACAATATATATTAAATACAGGCATACCTCATTTTATTGCACTTCACTTTATTGCACTTTGCAGATACTTCAACAAGTTATAGTAGTCACATCAAAGATCACTTATTACAGAACCTCATAACAATTATAATTATAGTGAAAAAGTTTGAAATATTTCAAGAATTACCAAAATGTGTCAGAGAGACACAAAGCAAACAAACGCTGTTGGAAAAATGGCGCCAGTAGACCTGCTCCACTGTGCAAGGTTGCCACATACCTTCACTTTGTAAAAAAACCATGGTATCTGCAAAGTGCAATAAAGTGAAGCATAATAAAATGAGGTATACCTGTATTTAATATATACTGTTGATTCACTAACATTGAACTCACAGTCAACAGCATTATATATAGCTCATGACTGAACAAAGCTTATCTACTGCACATATTTTCTCCAAAAGACACATTGCAGCTTTCTTGTGCCTCAGCAATAGGCTTGGGGACCATTTGAATGATGAAATCACCAACAAAAGGTACAAAAATGCAAAAACTTGATGGCACTAATAGACCACACAAAGGATGCTTGTTACAATCAGAGCTGAACCAAGAAGGCAGAGCATTCCCTGGATTGACCTCAGCAAGGAACATGTATTTCGAGCAACTGAAATTCTCCACTGCTTTGCACGTGTCTGTATACGATCGCAAAAATGCCATGTGTGTAGATTTTGAGGTTACAAATAAATTTCAGTTAATGGGTAAATTCACAAATACAGAATCCTCAAATAATGTGGATCAGCTGAACATATAACAGAAGACAGAAAGTAAAGACAGAAAGTAAAGCACTAAAATAGAAAACAAAAAATAAATACACATTTAAAAAACTCAGAGTAATCCAAGGCAAACGAAAATGACAGAGGCAGCATTGGTCATCTATCTAATTGTTGGAACAGAATAGAATGCTGGTAAGCATATAAATGGCTACTAGCTTTCTTGAGAGAGATTTCCTTGTAAATATCAAAAGCCTTAAAATGTTCAGACTCCGACCTAGCATTGCAAACTAGATATTTTAGCCTACGTTAATAGATCTAGATGTACAACAAAATTTAAATACAAGAATAGTTATCTCAACAAAATTTATAATAGCAAAAGAAAAAGTATAAATAACCTAAATGTCCTATAATAGAAGTCTAGCTAACTAAGTTATGGTACCTCTATAAAATAAAATATTATGCAGCCTTCAATCATAATGCTATGAAATGATATTAAATGCATGGGAAGATGCTCATCATAAAAGCCCACAAAAAATTAGAAAATACTGTATAGAGTTTGATTCCATTTTTATATCTAAAAGAGGAAAAAGAGAAACCTATGTAATTATTTAAATAATTGTAAAGGTAAACTTCTTAACAAAATCTTAGCAAATAAAGATGGAATACAAGTATATGTAAAGAATTAAACGTTCTAATGTAAATATCAACTTTTAATATGAAACTGACTATGTCAGAGTCAGGGAAAAGACAAAGATACTACTATTATTTATGTTGTCACCAATGAAATAAGGCAAAGAAAAAAAGGAATTGGGACATCATTATTGAAGGAAATAAATATCATTACTTACATGTGATTTATTTGTGGACCTAGAAAACCCAATTAATTCAATAAAGATATTTTAGAAATAGACAGTTAAGTTGGATATCTGGTAAAAATAAATACAATAAATACATGAGAAGCTGTTCAACATCATTGGCCACTAAGGAAACACAAACTAAAACCACAATAATATACTAATCCATACCTATTAGAATGGCTAAAATTTAAACCACACTGAAGATTGGCAAAGGTTATGGTAGAACTGGAGCTCTCATTTACCGCTAGTGGGAACGTAAAATGACACGATCATTTTGAAAATTGTTTGGAAAACAGTTGGACAGTTTGCTAAAAAAGTTAAACACATCCCTCCCACAGGACCCAGCCATTCCATTTGTAGATATTTACTCAGGAGAAAAGAAATCCACACAAAGACTTGTATGTAAATATTCATAGCACCTTTATGTGCAATTGCCAAAAACTGAGAACAACAAGCAAATTTCCATCAGTAGGTAAATGGATAAGCAGATTGTGATCTATCCACATGATAGAATACTAGATAGCAATAAGAAGAAATGAACTATTGATACACAAAACAACATGGATGAATTTCCAAATAATTATGCTGAGCAGACAAGCAAAAAAGGGTACATACTGTAGGGTTCCATTAATTCAAAATTCTAGAAAATGGAAACTATAGTGCCAGAAAGCAGATGAGTGGTTGCCTTGGGCCAGTGGTAGACAAAGGGACATAAGGAAGCTTTTGGGGATGATAATTGTGGAGATGTTTTTATAAATGTATACCTATGTCAAAACTCATCTAAGCATCACTTTTTTTTTTTTCTTTTGGCCATGCGACTTGCAGGATCTTAGTTCCCTGACCAGGGATTGAACTTGGGCCCTCGGCAGTGAATGTGTGGAGTCCTAACCACTGGACCACCAGTGAATTCCCATGTATCTCTTTCAATACATGCAATTTATTGTGTATCAATTATGCCTCAATAAAGCTGAAAAAATATAAATAAATAAATACAGTAACCCATATACACTGTTTTTACATAGTAGGAATAACCAGCTAGAGAATACAAAGGGAAAATGTCTCTTTCAACATTCCAATACAAAATATGAAATAGCCTATAATAAATGTAACAAGCAGTGTGGTGGGCAGTGTATGAAAAAAGAATGTCTTTGTGATGGTTGGGATCTTTGAAAATCTTTGGAAAAAAGCAGATTTGAATAAGTGAGGAGACACAGTATGTTCCCGTTTTGTTGTAGCAGATGCCATGATGTACCACCCAGGTTTCCCACTTCAGGAACAAGGCACTTATTCCCTGAGCTGCTGAGAGCATTGGCTACTGATGGCTCTTAGCTGCGCTGTTCTCCAGGAATTTCCCTCAACTGAAGAAAGCCACCTGCTCTCCTGGGGTAGTTCTCATCTAATGACTGGTCAGTGGTGAGGTAGGAAGTTTTACAAAGGCCTGGTCCACTGGCCTCAATATGGGACAACTACGAAGTTCCATCCTCACTCCACAGCTCCCCTGGGGTCAGCGGAGGCCTTTGTCATGACTTCATTACAGTTCAACCCCCTCCGCTGCCCAATCCCACTTCTTTCATGCCCAATAGGTAATGATCCTCAGAATACTCCCTAATAAACATACTGCACCTGCATCTCCTTCTCCGAGTTCATCTTCCCAGGAAACTTGACCTACACCAAAAGGTGAGGGTATCACTTATACCCAAAGTATACATTTAATATAATTTCTCATCAGAATAACAGGGGAATAATTTTACTCAGTGAAAATAGCTGCAAAATTTTGGAGGGAAAAAAGGAACAGCAAAGTTGGACCTGAAACACCAGAAATTAAATTCTATTATAGAGCTATAATAATTTAAACAATGTATGAACGGTAAATAGTAGAAAAGAGTCCATGAAACAGAAAATACCAAATGCAATATAAGCAACCTCCAGAATGACATTATCCTTCTATAATGCTCTCTCTATGTCCTTGAGTTCCTTGAAGCCCGTTTCTTCCCTAAAAATATTCAATCCCTTAGAACCCTTTTTTTGTTTTTCGTTTTTTGTTTTTTGCGGTACGCGGGTCTCTCACTTGCTGTGGCCTCTCCCGTTGCGGAGCACAGGCTCCGGACGCGCAGGCTCAGCGGCCATGGCTCACGGGCCCAGCCGCTCCGCGGCATGTGGGAATCTTCCCGGACCGGGGCACGAACCCGCGTCCCCTGCATCGGCAGGCGGACCCTCGACCACTGCGCCACCAGGGAAGCCCCCTTAGAAGCCTTTTTAGGTTCTATATGGACACCAGAGGTAGTACTAGCATTCTCTTAATTCTCTAATAATGTTATCAGGTTATTATGTTTACCTCCTTATACCAAATCCCTTTTTTTGAAGTTCAGGCCATTTTATTAGTCCTCCTTTCACCCTTCTCATTAATAATTACCAAAGTGAGCATCATGCTTCTACATTCCTTGGGCACTTTGACCCCTGGTTGTCCTCCTCTCCACCTTAGTGCCTGCCATCACTTTAAATGAATTCAATATACACATGGGCAGCACATCTAATGCCCTAGCCTCTTAATCCCTTAACCTCAGTGGCAAAAAACTGCCAACTCCCTTCCCCATCTGCAATCTATTCCCATGGCCAGTGGTGGCCCTTGTCATCATGAGGAAAGGTGCTGCCTCTAAAACCTTAAACTCTAACACTTCAGTCTACAACTCTCATCTCCTCGCCTTCCTGCTTTCCACTACCTCTCTTCTTCTAAGTCTACTCTTTTATTCTACAGAGATCCCAGGAGAGTCTCTGGAACCCTGCAGTTAGATACAGTCTCTCAAGCTCACCTGAAACTTCTTCCTTTCCTTTTGAACTTGAGCCCATCTTATTCAGCTCCGGTCCCTTTGTCCTTTCACCACATCCACCCATCAGATCCCCAATCCTGGGCCAATGCTGTAACCTGACTACAGACCATTGCTGAAGAAAGTGGCATTTCCATGGAAACAGGCTCCATGATGGATGATGGATGGTGTTTCCATTCTCAGGTGTACTCTCGGGGCAGCTGGAAAATGCTTTCCTTGTACTCCTCCTGCTTCTTCTCTCTCTCCAGTTTCTCTTTGTAGCTGTCTCAGGTCATTCTCCTCATTCTCCTTACTTGTCCTTATACCTTATTAATAACTCTTTCTAGAGACACTTTCTTCCTGTAGCTTCCCAGACCTCACACTCCTCAGGTGTTCCTCCTAACTATTAATTTCTCATCACTCACCGTCATGAGCTCATTTTCCTCACTTGTCCCTTAATTCCCAGTGCTCATCATTCTCTGTGCCCTGTTGTCAACCACAGACAAGACTTTACTATTTTTTGAAAATGCCATAACCCATTACTCTAGCCCAGACCTCCCTCCTGAGCTCCAGAATCCTATTTTTGACTTTGTACTGTACGTAACCACCTGGATTTTCTAGTCATCTTAGACTCAGCATGTCAAAAATGAAATGATTATCATCTCCCTGTCCCAAGCCTATTTCTCCTTCTATATTTCTTCTCCGGGATACATAGAAAGGAAATGTTTGCCTCTTTTTTTTTTTTTTTTTTCATTTACTTCCTACTTTTCCATCCACCCCACTCAAAGTGGAAGAGCTGTAAAACAGATTGATCTCAATCCAAGACATAGACTGAGCCACGTTTACTGGTGGCCTGAAATTACTATAAATTAAAATTCTGTGTATTCTTCCCCTCTCTTGCTTTTCTACCTCACTTGTGCCTACGGCTGGATGGGCAAGTTGACTTGGCCAGCTTTCTCCCACATCTATATTGGGACTCCAATATTTGGATTCAGAAGAGGAGGAGAGAGACCCTCATCTACATGCTCCATCCCCAACATTGGTTCCAACAGGAACAAGTTTGCTGCTGCTGCTTCCTTGGCAACTTCAACAGTGAGGCAGAAAGGGGTGTTTGCCCGGACCGATCTCTAACACTAATTTCCAACACTAGGTAGCGGACCTATCAAGATCCCAATACCCTACCCAGTAGCTCGAGGTTATCCTCAATTTCCCTCATCCTCCTCTCTATCATCCAATCAATCATTACGTTCTATTATGTTATAGTACTTACTTGATTGAGTCCATGGCTTTTTCTCACCATCAATGTCCTGTTTAGGCATTTATCACCCTGCATCTAGACTGTTTTTATCCTCTCTGGGGTCTCCCAGGCTTCACCCTCAACTCCTTCCAACTCATTCTCTGCAATACTGGCAGAGGAACTTACCTAAAAGACAAATTTCATCATCTTACTTCTCTGCTAAGGCATCTCCCCCTCATGATGAAGCCTAAACTTGTTGGGTGGACCTAGAAGGCCCACCATGATCAAACCACTCCTCTCCTCTCTCTCTGCGTTCCAGCCACATAACGATCTTCTATGCCTTCATGAGTTTGCATATACTGCTCCCTCCACCTAGAAGGCCCTCCCCACATTCACCTTATTCTTTCCAGACCTCCTTCCCCCGGTGGCATAGATTACTTCTGCTTAAAAACTCTTCATTGTCCTTTATACATACCCAAGGCCCCTGAATGGAAACTATCTCAACATCAGAGTACCCTACTAGACTGTCAGCTCCTCGTGTTCAGGCAGGTGTGAATTAAGTATTCATCATGACATCACCATGCCTACAGCACGGCATGGGGCACAAAATAGATATTGGACAAACATGAGTCATAGATGCTCTACAGGATGGTTTTAAGGAGCAAACAAGGTAATAGTGTGAGATGCGTAAGATGGTTCCTGGTGTACAAAGAGCACTCAGACAGTTCCGTTTCCTTCTTGTCTCCCTTTCCTTCTTACCTTTTTCCCTTTCTCCTCCCCTGCTTTTGCTCCTCTTGGTTCTCGTCTCCTCTCCCTGTCCTCTTCATGCTTTTGAAAACAGCAACAGTAGGAAACAAATCAAATTTCCTTGGACCCAACCATCACCAGCTTCAAGGTGCTCCAACTCCCAACCTATGACTCAGCCAGGGCTCACCTCGCTGTTGCTCCACCTTAATAAATAGTTGACCTTTAGCTCACCTGACAAGGAAAGTTGGCCAGAAACAAACAGAATGTACTCATCGGGCTGTGTCCTTGAATCTTCCCAGTGAGGAACCACTGAGAGCCTAAGTGCCTCACCAACTCCATCCTCAATAAAGTCCTGACCATGACTAATACGGTCATTGAAATCTAGATGCCACTTAACATTGTACCAATGACACATATAGGGAGTTTCAAATTATTCTAGTGATTCAGAAAAGAATATGGGCTAGAAAGAGAGAAATCACCAGTTTAAAGATTTCAGCCAGATCAAAGCCTTTGCCATGATTTTCTTGATGCTCATGAAAGAACACGATGTAACAGCGTAGCCCTGAAGATCTTATCCTTGTATAGAAATGAGGACGACATTGAAGGCTTAACAAGGAAGGTAGAAGAGGTAGTAAAGATAGTTCCTGTTAGAGGTGAACTAGTAGAGCAGGGCATGAAAGAAATTAAGGAAACAGAGGGAATTGAAGAGACCTCCTTGCTGTCCTACCTAGCTCCCTCCTATTTTCTAAACTAGAAATAAAAACGATAACAGCTATGTAATTCTATTAATATAAGGAGTACACTCTAATCCCCATTTTACATATTTGAAAACTGAGGCTCAGAGAGATTAAGCAACATGTACAGTGTCACACAGGTAGACATGAGTCCAAGCCAGATCCATCCAACTCCAAAGCCCATGTCATTTCTAATCCTCCAGGCTGTCTCATACTAAACACATATGAAATTAATCTACCAAGGTAAATGGGGTTTATCTAACTTTATTGGTCGTAATGTGGCAGAGAAATATTTTAGAACATCCAAAACCACAGTTATAGAGACTGGAAGTCCAAGATCAAGGTGTCAGCAAGGTTAGTTCCTTCTGAGGACCATGAAGGAAGGATTTGTTTCAGACCTCTTTGTTTGGCTTGTACATGGTCATTTTCTCCCTGTGTCTTCACATCATCTTCCCTATGTACCGTGTCTGTGTCCAAATTTCCTCTTCCTGTGAGGACACCAGTCATATTGGACCTCATTTTAACTTAATTGCCTCCTTAAGGGCCCTATCTCCAAATTCACTCACATTCTGAAGTTCCAGGAATTAGGATTTCAACATATGAATTTGGTGGGGGGTGGGGGGGGGTGGCAGTGGTGGTGTGATGAATTGGGAGATTGGGATTGACATGTATACACTAATATGTATAAAAAGGATAACTAATAAGAATCCGCTGCATAAAAAATAAATAAAATTCAAAAACACATAAATTAAATTTTTAAAAAAATATTTGAATTTTGGGAGGACACGATTCAGCCCATAACAAGTATCAAGAGGAAAGATGAGGCATTAGGTGAGCAATTTACTCTCGGATGGTTCAGGGGAAACAAGGTCGCTGTACAGTATTTCCAACTTTTCTGTAAACTTGTTTTGTTTAAAACAAAGGGAAAAAAATGTACCTGAAGGTTGTTCTTATATTCTTTCTATAATATTCGAACACAAAATGAAGGCAAGAGAGTGACCATGTTTTAGAAAGATTCTAATAACAAAATGTTAATTTTACCCCTGACATGATAACCTTCAGTTATTTTGAAAACGTGCTTCAGTGGAATACTTCATGCCTTGGAGATACCGGATATGTGACATATGGTAAAACAGATCTACTTTAATGACAAACAACACAAGCACAATGGACTCGTCTGTTTCAGGTCCCTGCTGGATTTCCTTTACACAGTTAAGCTCAGGCCTTTTGCAGGATCAATGTGTTTATTCCTGAAGTGGCATCTTACATCATTTTATGGCTCCTTCCACAGGCTACCAGCTGTGTGAGCCTCCCTCAGAACCACAAAGTACCTTAACTTTAATTTCACTTTAGTGGTTTTTGCCAAATTACAGCATCATGCCATATGGTGTATGTATGATGGTACCGGATCTGGAAAAAGCCAGTAGAGTTAAAGGAAGAAGATAGGAGAGGAGACACATGCGGATTGGCACATAAATAAAGCAACCGGGGAGAAATGAAGTTCACTGGGGGATACCAAGATAAGATGTAGAGCCATCAATCCCTCCACAGTCCTTGGTCTGCAGCCTCCTATACCTGCTCCCCAAACTCACACCCCTAGACAGAGACCCTCTTCAGTGCTCACTTATCCACTGTGATTATGTGCTCCAACAATGTTCCCTGGTCAAAAGTACGTTCCTTATAGACCTCTTGCTCAAGGTATAAAATTCCACTGTAAAAGAGCAATTACAATAAATTTTGTTTTTAAAGTTTTTCTTTTCAAGGTGTAGCTACACAGTCGGCCCTCTGGATCTGTGGGTTTCACAACACAGATTCAAGCTAACCCATTTTGACCTGCGGTTGGTTGAATCTGTGGACACGAAACCCACGGATACGGAGAGCTGGCTGTATTTTCTACAAGGGATTGGAGCATGCTCTGATTTTGGTATCCGAGGGAGATCGTAGAACCAATCTCCCATGGAAACTGAGGGACCACTGTACACAGGAAGAGTAGTGAATTAGGACGTTCTCTCTCAGGTCTGCAGGGCAGCTGCCTGAAATCAGTCAGGTCTGAGAGAAAAGCGAAGGGAAGAGGAATCCCATTTAATAAGAGTGGAGACTGGTTCAGGCGTCCATTCTTTCCCATTCCCTCTCGCAGCGACTATGCCTCTTCTACTCTTCCTCACACCAATGGTCAGGGAGACTGGTTTAGGCACCATTTCTCCAGGATCCTCTGCGTTTTCCAGGTCTTAACTTATTCTCTTCCTTCCATCTGGATTTCCATTCTGCCTACAATCCCCAATTCAGCTAAGATTTTGTCTGCCCTTTAAAATCAAACTAAAATGTCATTTGATCTAAGCTTTCTGCCATCCTCCCAGGCTACCTCTTTGCTACACTTCTCTGCTAGCACCTTATTCTGGCATTTATTTGTGTGTTTGTCAATTCTATTATCAGATTGCAAACTCCTTTAGGGGAGGCACCATGTCTTACTCTGCTTCTATTTCCAGCTCCTACTACTCTGCCTGGAACATACGAGTGTTTAATAAATGTTTGCTGGATTAAGTAAGATGCAGAGTTAATGAGACCTTTGATTTTCCAGGGGCTTATTTACACATTCTTTTCACACTTCCATGTAGGAAGGCATTAAACCAAAGATGCAAGGGAACAAACCTTTTTGTGCAGTAAAATAAGTTCCAAAAACGCTAATTAAAAAGCATTTCCCATTAAAAGAACAGATTTAAGAACAGTAACTCCATCCTCACATACCTAGTTAGTTAAAACGCATACATACGCTTTTGTGCCATGGATTTGAAAGTCATGAACTTGAAAATCAGTTCCCCTTCGCTTTGTGAGCTCTGAGTTGTGTTTCCTTCCCCGTTTGATTAACATCAATGACACCCAGAACAATGGCAGGAAGGGGTCTGGAGGTGCCCGTGATGTTATCTGTGGCTGCAGGAGGACCAACTTGGGAGCCTGAGCTGGGGCCTGGCCAGAAAAGAAAGTACCTTTCAGAGGATTGAATGTATCATTCTTGTTTGTTATTTGAATACAGCTCTGAAAGGTTTGTTTCTGTATTCAAAAGATTTTTCAAACCCATACAGTAGAATTTACAAATATAAATGAGTCCTCTCTCCCCTAAAGTCTATAGGCTTATTCCCTTGACATTGCCATTGCTGACAATGAATCTAGAATTTCTCCTTGGGAATTGCCTCTGATTTGAGGCATCCAAGACTTTCTTTTGAATCTAAAATGACATTCTCAAGTTGGGTCACTCACCTCCTTTTATCAGACTTCACTCCAAATTATTTGGAGCTGGTTTCAAAAATGAAATCTGCTCTGAAATGACACAGAGTTATGACCACTGAGGATATGTAAGGAACGTGCCTCTGATATTGACGGCCGCAGCCATAGTCACCTCTGGAACAAGCATGGAGAGTGCCATGCTGATGCTGCAGGGGAGAGGATGCTCATTCAGACATACCGAATTCTGGCAGGTTTATTTAAAGGGCAGGTTCCTCGCCTTCATCTGTGATGATGAGCCTATCTGTAGAAGAAGAACACTGATCTGCAGGGGTGAAAAACATTATGTGAGATGATGGAGGTGAAAACTAACTTTATTGTGGTGATCATATCACAATATATATGCATATCAAATCATCAGGTTGCACACCTTAGATGTATACAATGCTATCTACCTATTATATCTCAATAAAGCTGGAAAAAAATAAAGAGATGTAGGTTATTTTTTCAAAAAAGAAGGGAGGAAGGAAGGAAATGATCTACAGGGATTAAATCAAGAGAACATAAAGAAGAGCAGAGCATCATTTGTTCATTCACTCAGCTCACATTTATTTATTTATTTATTTATTGCGGTCCGCAGGCCACTCACCGTCGTGGCCTCTCCCGTGGCGGAGCACAGGCTCCTGACGCGCAGGCTCAGCGGCCGTGGCTCACGGACCCAGCCGCTCCCCGGCCTGTGGGATCATCCCTGACCGGGGCCCAAACCTGTGTCCCCCGCATCGGCAGGCGGACTCTCAACCTCTGTGCCACCGGGGAAGCCCCGGGGAAGCCCCCACCTCACATTTATTAAGCACTGACTCTACAAAAGTGCTGCCCCAGGGGCTAAGGCTATAGATGCATGAGGCTTGGTTCTTGCTCTCTCAAAATATTCATACACTGCTTGGGTTGAGAGACACAGATAATTTCCATACTATTTCAGTGCTTTCAGGAAAGCATGCACAAGCTGTGGAGAAAAGGGAACCCTTGTACACTGTTGGTGGGAATGTAAATTGGTGCAGCTGAAATGGAGCAGGACCCTATGGTCCTTCCCCTCCACGTCCTCCACCTGCCTTTTGTCTGTGGAAAAACTTTAGCCAAAGAATTAGTTTAATTAGAGAAGTGAGAAAATGCAGAAGCAAAGAAAGCAGTCCAGCAAGACTAAATAATAACAGTGTAGTCATTCAGCAAAGTCAAGGATATTTAGTTCCTCCTCAAGGGCTATAGATAATATTCTGAGCCATGTCCTTTGAGCTGTTTTGTAGATACTGAAGCCCCCACCAGGTAGAAGTTAATTTCATGATGACCAGACTGTAGCCATGACATAAGCTGCCACAATTCTGAGAACTGGCCTCAAAGAAATGGGAACAAACCAACCCTGGAACTAAAGACTAACTGTACTTAAAACAATCAAGACGACGCTGAGCAGACCACCACATGACCAATTTCAAGATGACTGTCAGAGCTGACTGTGCTGTTTCTGCATGTAACCCCTCCCTCTATCAATAAAAGCTCTTGCCCCCTGATTGTCAGTAGGGGGGAGTCGGCCTTTAGACAGGAGTCCACCCCATTGCTGGTATCCAAAATAAAGCAAATTTCCTTTTCACCAAATTTGCCTCTTTACTGGCTTTTGAGCGGGGAGCATTTTTTGTGCCCAACGTGGGGCTGCGCTCTCACGACACCTGGCTCCCCAGGGTTTCCCCGAGTAGAACCATGGCCATGCTAATGTGCCAAGATGATTGCAATGAGCTCACTGTTTGTGGCTCTCTGACCCTGAGAGAGGGATATGGGGGGACGTTCTTAGCAGCTGCCAAAACCATTTGTTTTGGGGATCCTCCCTGTTTCTCCCCTGCTCAGCAGTGGCTGCCAACTTACCCTTTTCCTTGGTGGAATGGAAAGATGCATCTGAATGAGCTGATGAGCTCCAAGACTGAGTAAGTCCACATGTGTGCACCTGGGAAAACTTCGCTTTTGAGCACAAAGTGCTATTTGGACATTTTGCCAATTGGTTTTGGCGTGTGTCTGACGTTGAGGACTGTCTGTGAGCACTGGGTGTCATTTGGGCATTTGACAGTTGGTTCTGACATGTGTCTGACATCAAGAACTATTTTGTTGAGGAAGTGTTTGTTTAGGACTCTGTATGGGTAATCCTCTTGGGGGATTTGTGACAGTTTTGTCTTCTGGTGTGTGAGTGTATATTCCACTTGTGTGTCTGGTATCTTTGTTGTCTTTTGTAAAATGGGAAATTCAGGTTCAAGTCATTAAAAAACTTTTAGCTATGAATCTATGACTAAAGAAAAAGAAAGATTTTTTTTTTAAAATAATATGTGACAACAGTATTCTTTAGACTCTGGAAAAAATTGGTTAAGATGAAACTCTTTTGAAACTCCAAAACTGGTTCTTTTTCCATACGCAGTTAGAAAAAGCTAACTTGATAAAATACTGTTTTCAGAATTCTGACCCTGAGAGAACAAAAATATGCCTAGGAGAAAGCTTGAAGTTAACTCGTATCATGTCCTTGAAATAGAAACACAGCCCACTCTGCCTGAGACTTCAGCCCTGGCTTAATCAGGAGAACTTTAAAAGATGTTCGGGTAGGGCTTCCCTGGTGGCACAGTGGTTGAGAGTCTGCCTGCAGATGCAGGGGACATGGGTTCTTGCCCCGGTCCGGGAGGATCCCACATGCCGCGGAGCTGCTGGGCCCGTGAGCCATGGCCGCTGAGCCTGAGCGTCCGGAGCCTGTGCTCTGCAATGGGAGAGGCCACAACAGTGAGAGGCCCGCGTAACGCAAAAAAAAAAAAAAAAAAAAAAAAAAGATGTTCGGGTACATTAAACACACATCTTGTACCATATTAAAGAGAAATTGTGCTATGAGAAAAATGTATGTTATTGGAGGTTATGGACTATGTTCTTAAATTTGCCAATCAGAAAATGCTGATACAACAAATAGTTCAATTACTTGTTTCTTGGTTTTGTTAAGGTCTTTTAAAGGTTAAAAATTGTAATATGTAAAAACGATAAGGGAAGCATTTCAGTGTGGATATGTGTTATCAATGAAAGAAGGTATAAAAGGCAAAAATATTTCCTTTGAGGGACGAAAGAACAATTCTGTCCTAAAGCTAAATGTTTCTGGATGGGAAAATAAAGGGGGGGAACAAATTAATATGGATACAGAAAGTGATAAAAGCTTTGTAAAAAAAGGAACTTTGAGAAAAGAATTTTGTACATTGTTAAGACTGATTAAGATTAGATCAAATTTAATTAGGTAAATGAATTTTATTGTTAATAGTAAACTAATGCAAGACTGATTTTGATTTTCTCCCTGTTAAGAAAACAAAGTTTTTCTAAACAAATTAGGATTATTTAGTATGTTAAATTACATGTAAAACATTGTCAAATAATAAACATTCTTAGGTTATACTGTATGGGTAAATATCATTAATATGTGTTCTAGAAGTTACATGAAGTTTCTAAAATTTGAATGTTCTGGTATTATGTTGTCAGTCATGCTTCTAGTTATAAATTGTCTAGTGAAGCTGTCACAGAGTATAAGTACTTATGATGTGTATCACTGCTGGATTTAAGTGTACTGGTTGAAGCACATGTACAATATTTGTGTGATATATGTGTATAACTGATCAAATGTATAGTCTATAAAATATTTCCCCGTCAGCATACCTCTGTACTTGTTTGTTATATCTGATTAGTTTTTCCCCAGTGTGAATAACTAGGCCAATATATAAATAAAAATATATAGGCCTAGCACTGAGGGACATGAATGGACCCAAAGCAGGCAACTGAGCCCACTCTGACAACGTTGGAAAAATATATTAATTATCAATGCTTTCTGTGGAAAGATTTGCAATTAGAAGGGGAAAATGATGGAAGAAATGTTCACATATTGAGGTTTGGGGAAGTCATTCTGGTTTCTATATGATTTAACTTGAACTTTAGGGTAACCAAAACAGTTTACAGTTGCCAAGATATGGAAGCAATCTAAGTGTTCATCAACAGGTGAATGGATAAAGAAGATGCGATATATATATATATATATATATATATATATATATATATATATATAATGGAATACTACTCAGCCATAAAAAAGAATGAAATTTTGCCATTTACAACAACACGGATGGGCTTGGAAGGTATTATGTTAATTGAAATAAGTCAGACAGAGACAAATATTGTATGATAACACTTATATACGTAACTCCCAGATATAGAGAACAAACTTGTAGTTACCAGTGGGGAGAGGGAAGGGAGAAGGGGGCAACATAGGTGTAGGGGAACAGGAGGTACAAATTATTATGTATAAAATAAACTACAAGGATAAGTTGTACAACACAGCAAACATAGCCAATATTGTGAATCACTATGTTGTACACCTGTAACTTATATAATATTGTACATCAACTACACTTCAATAAATAAATAAAGTAGAAAAAAAGGAGTTGCTAAGATTATGACCAAGAATACGTATAGGAAAGTTTACTGAAAAATTATAGGTAGAATAGGATATATTCTGGCACAAATGTTTACTATTGAAATTCTGTTTACAATAATCACTAAGACTTTTAATCACCTGTCCAACAGATATTTTTAAGTTTATAAGAAAGAAGTTGAACCGTCATTCTTCAATTTCCAAGCATTGTAGGAAAAGTTCACAAAATACAATTCTGAAAATGTGATATATAAATAA
>RJWK010037034.1:0-15714 GCA_004363435.1 Platanista minor | reverse complement strand
TGCTGCAGTGAACACTGTGGTACATGACTCTTGTTGAATTATGGTTCTCTCAGAGTATATGCCCAGTAGTGGGATTGCTGGGTGGTATGGTAGTTCTATTTTTAGTTTCTTAAGGAACCTCCATACTGTTCTCCATAGTGGCTGTATCAATTTACATTCCCACCAACAGTGCAAGAGGGTTCCCTTTTCTCCACACCCTCTCCAGCATTTATTGTTTGTAGAGTTTTTGATGATGGCCATTCTGACTGGTGTAAGGTGATACCTCATTGTAGTTTTGATTTGCATTTCTCTAATGATTAGTGATGTTGAGCAGCTTTTCATATGATTCTTGGCCGTCTGTATATCTTCTTTGGAGAAATGTCTGTTTAGGTCTTCTGCCCAATTTTTGATCGGGTTGTTTGTTTTTTTGGTATTGAACTGCATGAGCTTCTTGTAAATTTTGGAGATTAATCCTTTGTCCGTTGCTTCATTTGCAACTATTTTCTCCCATTCTGAGGGTTGTCTTTTCATCTTGTTTATGGTTTCCTTTGCTGTGCAAAAGCTTTGAAGTTTCATTAGGTCCCATTTGTTTATTTTTGTTTTTATTTCCATTTCTCTAGGAGGTGGGTCAAAAGGATCTTGCTGTGATTTATGTCATAGAGTGTTCTGCCTGTGTTTTCCTCTAAGAGTTTTATAGTGTCTGGCCTTACTTTTAGGTCTTTAATCCATTTTGAGTTTATTTTTGTGTATGGTGTTAGGGAGTGTTCTAATTTCATTCTTTTACATGTAGCTGTCCACTTTTCCCAGCATCACTTATTGAAGAGGCTGCCTTTTCTCCATTGTATATTCTTGCCTCCTTTATCAGAAATAACGTGTGTGAGTTTATCTCTGGTCTTTCTATCCTGTTCCCTTGATCTATATTTCTGTTTTTGTGCCAGTACCGTACTGTCTTGATTACTGTAGCTTTTTAGTATAGTCTGAAGTCATGGAGCCTGATTCCTCCAGCTTCGTTTTTCTTACTCAAGATTGCTTTGGCTATTCGGGGTCTTTTGTGTTTCCATACAAATTGTGAAAGTTTTTGTTCTAGTTCTGTGAAAAATGCCATTGATGTTTTGATAGGGATTGCACTGAATCTGTAGATTGCTTTGGGTAGTATACCCAAAGTATAGTCATTTTCACAATGTTGATTCTTCCAATCCAAGAATATGGTATGTCTCTCCATCTGTTTGTATCATCTTTTATTTCTTTCTTCAGTGTCTTATAGTTTTCTGCATACAGGTCTTTTGTCTCCTTAGGTAGGTTTATTCCTAGGTATTTTTATTCATTTTGTTGCAATTGTAAATGGGAGTGTTTCCTTAATTTCTCTTTCAGATTTTTCGTCATTAGTGTATAGGAATGCAAGAGATTCTGTGCATTAATTTTGTATCCTGCTACTTTACCAAATTGATTGATTAGCTCTAGTAGTTTTCTGGTAGCGTCTTTAGGATTCTCTATGTGTAGTATCATGTCATCTGCAAACAGTGACAATTTTACTTCTTCTTTTCTGATTTGGATTCCTTTTATTTATTTTTCTTCTCTGATTGCTGTGGCTAAAACTTCCAAAACTATGTTGAATTACAGTAATGAGAGCGGGCAACCTTGTCTTCTTCCTGATCTTAATGGAAATGGTTTCAGTTTTTCACCACTGAGAACAATGTTGGCCGTGGGTTTGTCATATATGGCCTTTATCACGTTGAGGTAAGTTCCCTCTATGCCTACTTTCAGGAGGATTTTTATCATAGGTCCGTGTTGAATTTTGTCGAAAGCTTTTTCTTCCTCTATTGAGATGATCATATGGTTTTTCTCCTTCAATTTGTTAATATGGTTTATCACTTTAACGGATTTGCATATATTGAAGAATTCTTGCATTCCTGGGATAAACCCCACTTGATTATGGTGTATGATCCTTTTAATGTGCTCTTGGATTCTGTTTGCCAGTATTTTGTTAAGGATTTTTGCATCTATGTTCAGCAGTGATATTGGCCTATAGTTTTCTTTCTTTGTGACATCTTTGTCTGGTTTTAGTATCAGGGTGAGGGTAGCCTCGTAGCATGAGTTTGGCAGTGTCCTCCCTCTGCTATATTTGGAAGAGTTTGAGAAGGATAGGTGTTAGCTCTTCTCTAAATGTTTGATAGAATTCGCCTGTGAAGCTATCTGGTCCTGGGCTTTTGTTTGTTGGAAGATTTTTAATCACAGTTTCAATTTCAGTGCTTGTGAGTGGTCTGTTTATATTTTCTATTTCTTCCTGGTTCAGTCTCGGAAGGTTGTGCTTTTCTAAGAATTTGTCTGTTTCTTCCAGGTTGTCATTTTATTGCCATATATTTGCGTGTAGTAATCTCTCATGATCCTTTGTATTTCTGCAGTATCAGTTGTTACTTCTCCTTTTACATTTCTAATTCTATTGATTTGAGTCTTCTCCCTCTTTTTTCTTGATGAGTCTGTCTAATGGTTTTGTCAATTTTGCTTATCTTCTCAAAGAAGCAGCTTTTAGTTTTATTGATCTTTTCTATTGTTTCCTTCATTTCTTTTTCATTTATTTCTGATCTGATCTTTATGATTTCTTTCCTTCTGCTAACTTTGGGGGTTTTTGTTCTTCTTTCTCTAATTGCTTTAGGTGTAAGGTCAGGTTGTTTATTTGAGATGTTTCTTGTTTCTTGAGGTGGGGTTGTGAACTTCCCTCCTAGAACTGCTTTTGCTGCATCCCCTATGTTTTGTTTTGGGTCATCGTGTTTTCATTTTTATTTGTTTCTAGGTATTTTTTGATTTCTTCTTTGAATTTTTCAGTGATCTCTTTGTTATTCAGTAGTGTATTGTTTAGCCTCCATGTCTTTGTATTTTTTACAGATCTTTTCCTGTAATTGATATCTAGTCTCATAGCATTGTGGTCAGAAAAGACACTTTATACGATTTCAATTTTCTTAAATTTACCAAGGCTTGATTTGTGACCCAAGATATGATCTCTCCTGGAGAATGTTCCATGAGCACTTGAGAAGAAAGCGTATTCTGTTGTTTTTGAATGGAATGTCCTGTAAATATCAATTAAGTCCATATTGTTTAATGTATCATTTAAAGGTTGAGTTTCCTTATTTATTTTCATTTTTGATGATCTGTCCAATGGTAAAAGTGGGGTGTTAAAGTCCCCTAGTATGATTGTGTTACTGTTGATTTCCCCTTTTATGGCTGTTAGCATTTGCCCTATGCATTGGGGTATTCATATGTTGGGTGCATAAATATTTACAATTGTTATATCTTCTTCTTGGATTGATCCCTTGACCATTATGTAGTGTCCTTCTTTGTCTCTTGTAAGAGTCTTTATTTTAAAGTCTATTTTGTCTGATATGAGAATTGCTACTCCAGCTTTCTTTTGATTTCATTTGCCTGGAATATCTTTTTCCACCCCCCACCTTCAGTCTGTATGTGTCCCGAGGTCTGACATGGGTCTCTTGTAGACAGCATATGTATGGGTTTTGTTTCTTTATCCATTCAGCCAGTCTGTGTCTTTTGGCTAGAGCATTAAATCCATTTACATTTAAGGTAGTTATCGATATATATGTTCCTATTACCATTTTCTTAATTGTTTTGGGTTTTTTGTTGTAGGTCTTTTCCTTCTCTTGTGTTTCTCACCTAGAGAAGTTCCTTTAGCATTTGCTGTAAAGCTGGTTTGGTGGTGCTGAATTCTCTCAGCTTTTGGTTGTCTGTAAAGGTTTTAATTTCTCCCTCAAATCTGAACGAGATCCTTGCTGGGTAGAGTAATCTTGGTTGTAGATTTTTCCCTTTCATCACTTTAAATGTGTCCTGCCACTCCCTTCTGGCTTGCAGAATTTCTGCTGAAAGATCAACTCTTAACCTTATGGGGATTCCCTTGTATGTTATTTGTTGTTTTTCCCTTGCTGCTTTTAATATTTTTTCTTTGCATTTTATTTTTCATAGTTTGATTAATATGTGTTTTTTGTGTGTTTCTGCTTGGATTCATCCTGTATGGGACTCTCTGTGTTTCCTGAACTTTAACTATTTCCTTTCCCATATTAGGGAAGTTTTCAACTATAATCTCTTCAAATATTTTCTCAGTCCCTTTCTTTTTCTCTTCTTCTTCTGAGACCCCTATAATTCGAATGTTGGTGTGTTTAATGTTGTCCCAGAGGTCTTTTAGACTGTCCTTAATTCTTTTCATACTTTTTTCTTTATTCTGCTCTGTGGTTGTTACTTCCACTATTTTATCTTCCAGGTCACTTATCCATTCTTCTGCTTTAGTTATTCTGCTATTGATTCCTTCTAGAGAATTTTTTTTTTTTTTTTTTTGTGCTACACGGACCTCTCACTGTTGTGGCCTCTCCCATTGTGGAGCACAGGCTCTGGACATGCAGGCTTAGTGGCCATGGCTCACAGTCCCAGCTGCTCTGCGGCATGTGGGATCTTCCCAGACCGGGGCACGAACCCGTGTCCCCTGCATTGGCAGGCGGACTCTCAACCACTGTGCCACCAGGGAAGCCCTTCTAGAGAATTTTTAATTTCATTTTTTGTGTTGTTCATCATTGTTTGTTTGCTTTTTAGTTCTTCTATGTCCTTGTTAAACATTTCTTGTATTTTCTCCATTCTACTTCCAAGATTTTGGATCACCTTTACTATCATTACTCTGAATCCTTTTTCAGGTAGACTGCCTATTTCCTCTTCCTTTGTTTGGTCTGGTGGGTTTTTGCCTTGCTGCTTCATCTGCTATGTGTTTCTCTGTCTTCTAATTTTTTTTTTTTCTTTTTGCGGTATGCGGGTCTCTCACTGTTGTGGCCTCTCCTGCTGTGGAGCACAGGCTCCAGACGTGCAGGCTCAGAGGCCATGGTTTGTGGACCTAGCTGCTCCACGGCATGTGGGATCTTCCTGGACCAGGGCACGAACCCGTGTCCCCTGCATCGGCGTGTGGACTCTCAACCACTGCACCACCAGGGAAGCCCTCTGTCTTCTCATTTTGCTTGACTTACTGTGTTTGGGGTCTCCTCTTTGCAGGCTGCAGGTTCTTAGTTCCTTTTGTTTTTGGTGTCTGCACCCAGTGGCTACAGTTGGTTCAGTGGGTTGTGTAGGCTTCCTGGTGTAGGGGACTGGTGCCTGTGTTCTGTTGGATTAGGCTGTATCTTGTCTTTCTGGTGGGCAGGACCGTGTCTGGTGGTGTGTTTTGGGGTGTCTGTGACTTTAATATGATTTTAGGTAGCCTCTTTGCTAACAGGTGGGGTTGTGTTCCTGTCTTGCTAGTTGTTTGGCATGGGGTGTTCAGCAGTGGAGCTTGCTGGTCATTGAGTGGAGCTGGGTCTTAGCGTTGAGATGGAGATCTGTGGGAGATCTTTTGCCATTTGATATTACATGGAGATGGTAGGTCTCTGGTGGACCAATGTCTTGAACTTGGCTCTCCCAACTCAGA
This sequence comes from Platanista minor, assembly GCA_004363435.1. Classification (NCBI taxonomy): domain Eukaryota; kingdom Metazoa; phylum Chordata; class Mammalia; order Artiodactyla; family Platanistidae; genus Platanista; species Platanista minor. The sequence goes on along the minus strand of RJWK010037034.1, from coordinate 10,289 downwards.
GACACAGGCCTGATGCCCAGGCAGAGCACCAAGACCCTGTCAGCTGCACGGCTCAGAAGAAAAGGGAGAAAAAAAGAAAGAAAGAAAGAAAGGAAAAAAATTAATACAGTAAAATAAAATAAAAAATAAAAAAATTATTTAAAATAAAATAAAAAGTAGCAGAAAAAAAAGAAAGAAGTAATAGAGCAACCAAACCAAAAAACACATCCACCAATGATAACAAGCGCTAAAAACTATAGTTAAAAAAAAAACAAAACAAAGAAACCAACAAGCAAAATGGACAGACAGAACCCTAGGAGAAATGGTGAAGGCAAAGCTATACAGACAAAATCACACGAAGAAACATACACATACACACTCACAAAAAGTAAAAAGGAAAAAAAAATCTACATATAAAAACAAAAAGGAAGAGAGCAACCAAATCAATAAACAAGTCTACCAATGATAATAAACTCTAGATACTAAACTAAGATAAACATACGGAAACAAATTATATGCAGAAAGCAAACCCCAAGTCTACAGTTGCTCCCAAAGTTCACCACCTCAATTTGGGATGATTCATTGTCTGTTCATTTGTTCAGGTATTCCACAGAGGCAGGGTACATCATGTTGATTGTGGAGATTTAATCCGCTGTTCCTGAGGCTGCTGGGAGAGATTTCCCTTTCTCTTCTTTGTCCGCACAGCTCCTGGGGTTCAGCTTTGGATTTGGCCCTACCTCTGCGTGTAGGTCGCCTGAGGGCGTCTGTTCCTGCTCAGACAGGACAGGGTTAAAGGAGCAGCTAATTAGGGGGCTCTGGATCACTCAGGCTGGGGGGAGGGAGGAGTACAGGATGTGGGGCGAGACTGCGGTGGCAGAGGCCAGCAGGACGTTGCACCAGCCTGAGGCTCACTGTGCGTTCTCCCGGGTAAGTTGTCCCTGGGTCATGGGACTCTGGCAGTGGCAGGCTGCACAGGCTCCCAGGAGGGGAGGTGTGGAGAGTGACCTGTGCTCGCACACAGGCTTCCTGGTGGCGGCAGCAGCAGCCTTAGCATTTCAAGTCTGTCTCTGGTGTCCGGGCTGATAACTGCAGTTTGTGCCCATCTCTGGAGCTCGTTCAGGTGGTGTTCTGTATCCCCTCTCCTCGTGCACCCCGAAACAATGGTCTCTTGCCTCGTAGGCAGGTCCAGAGATTTTCCCGGACTCCCTCCTGGCTAGCTGTGGGGAACTAGCCCCTTTCAGGCTGTGTTCATGCAGCCAACCCCAGTCCTCTCCCTGGAATCTGACCTCTGAAGCCAGAGCCTCAGCTCCCAGCCCCTCCCCGTCCTGGCGGGGGAGCAGACAAGCCTCTTGGCCTGGTGAGTGCTGGTCCGCATCAATCCTTTGTGCGGCAAGGTCTCCGCTTTGCCCTCTGCACCCCTGTTGCTGCATTCTCCTCCGTGGCTCAAAGCTTCCCCCCCGCCACCCCCTGTCTCTGCCAGTAAAGGGTCTCCCTAGTATGTGGAAACTTTTCCTCCTTCCCAGCTCCCTCCTAGAGGTGCAGGTCCCCTCCCTATTCTTTTGTCTCTGTTTTTTCTTTTTCATTTTGCCCTACCCAGGTACGTGGGGAGTTTCTTGCCTTTTGGGAAGTCTGAGGTCTTCTGCCAGTGTTCAGTAGGTGTTCCGTAGGAGTTGTTCCTCATGTAGTTGTATTTCTGATGTATTTGTGGGGAGGAAAGAGATCTCCATGTCTTACTGCTCCGCCATCTTGAAGGTCTCTCTGCACTGGGTCGTCATTGCTGCGCGCAGGCTTTCTTAATTGCGGTGAGCAGGGGCTACTCTTTGTTGCGGTGCATGGGTTTCTCATTGTGGTGGCTTCTCTCGTTGCAGAGCATGGGCTCTAGGTGCATGGGCTTCAGTAGTTGTGGCACACCAGCTCAGTAGCTGTGATGTGTGGGCCCTAGAGCTCAGGCTCAGTCATTGTGGCACATGGGCTTAGTTGCTCTGTGGCATGTGGCATCTTCCTGGGCCAGGGATCGAACCTGTGTCCCCTGCATTGACAGGTGGATTCTTAACCCCTGTGCCACCAAGGAAGCCCTTCCCCCCATTTTTTATAGCTAGGAATTGAATCCCCACTTGGTATTTCAGATAGGCCAGCTGTTTGTGTAGCCAGTCCCGCCGTTGTCTTAGACTTGTTTCATTGTGTTAGTCCCTGAATCAGAAATCTTTACTGATCCTACCTTTCCTTTAAGGGGAAGCTGGTGCTCAAAAACATCTAAAAACTGGCCCAAACTAACTCTTGCAGGCTTATGTCTTCTATTCCCCAATATTAACCCTTTACCAGAGTCACTAAGTACATCTTCAGTCTGCCTGTCTCAGTACCTTTGCTAGGGCCATTTACTCACCCCTGGAATGATTTTTCTTCTTGGCTCTTGTCCAGTGGAAAATTTGCCTAGACTCAAAGACCCTCTCACATCTCACCACCTCCAGAAAGGCTTCCCAGATCACCCGGGATAGGTGAGATGGTTTCCTCTTTCATAACTCTAAGGAGTCCCCTGTCTTTGTCCCCTTCATGAGACTCATGGTATGCTGTCTAGTGCTGTCACCCTGAGTGTACCTACTGAGAGTCTGGGCTCATAGACAATGAGGGACACTTTTTGTTTTTCCTATTCTGTCCATCAGCACCAGGTACAATGTCCAGTGTGCACAGCAGCTGCTCAGTATGTATTGTTGAGCTAACTGAGTGAATTATGTCTCTAGATAATTCTTGGTACCTAGAGTGTTTACATATAAACCCATTCATTCATTCATTCATCCATTCATTTTTACATTGACTACTCACTCCATCCAGCTGTGTGCTTGTCCCTGGAAATATAGCAATGTTCAGTAAAGTCATGGTGCCTGTCTTCGCAGAGTTTATAACCTCGTGGGGGAAAAGAAATAATCACGCAACTAATAATCATAATACTCATTGTGGCTTCCACTTACTGAAGGCTTACTCTCTGCTAGTCACTATGTTAAGTACTTCTTCATGTTATCTTACTGAGTTCTCCTGACTACCCTTGGAGACAAGCATTATCATCCTCTTCTTACAGATCAGGGAATCGAAGCTTAGCATGTTTGTTAGGTTAACTGCCTAAAGCCACTTGGCTGGCAAGAGGAAGGGTGAGAGCCTGACCTTTACCTGTATGACTCCAGAGCCTGTGGTTTTTTTTTTTTTTTTTTTTTTGCGGTACGCGGGCCTCTCACTGTTGTGGCCTCTGCCGTTGCAGAGCACAGGCTCTGGACGTGCAGGCTCAGTGGCCATGGCTCACGGGCCCAGCCGCTCCGTGGCATGTGGGATCTTCCTGGACCGGTGCATGAACCCGTGTCCCTTGCATCGGCAGGTGGACTCTCAACCACTGTGCCACCAGGGAAGCCCAGAGCCTGTGATTTTTAACCACCACATAATTACTAATCTTACAGGGATGACAAATACCATAAATAGCATGTGTGTTAGTTTCCTATGGCTGCTCTAACAAATTAACACAAATTTAGTGTCTTCAAACAATACAAACTGATTATCACGAAGTTGTGGAGATCAGGAATCCAGCATGCTCTCACAAGGGTAAAGCCAAGTTGTGGTCATGACTGCATTCCTCCTGGAGTCTCCAGGGGGGAATTCCACATCCTTGCCTTTTCCAGCTTCTAGAACCTGCCCTCATTCCTTGACTCATGGCTCCTTCCTCCATCTTCAAAGCCAGCAACATCGCATCTCTCTGACCCACTTCTCTCTTCATGTCTCTCTCTGACTGCAGATGAGAAAGGTTCTCTGCTTTTTAGGACTTATGTGATCACATCTGGCTCACCTGGTTTATCCAGGGTAATCTCCCCATCTCAAGATCCTTAATCACATCTTCATGGTCCGTTTTGCCCTGTAAGGTCACATATTCACAGATTCCAAAGTTTAAGGTGTGGACATCTTTGGGGTGCCATTTTTCTACTGACCACACCAGGAAAGAGGTCGCAAGGGGAGCAGTCTGGAGGTACAGGCTACACGGGAGGGACAGGAACCCCAGCCAAGGACTGAGAAGGTGTGAAGCCCCTGCCAAGTCACAGAGCTGGGGCCTTAGAAAGTCTGAGAGTGGCCTGATGTGGAGAGTGGGGGGAAATGGACCCTGCTGAGGCTGGAGAATGTGGCCGGGGCCAGATTGTGAGGAACATGGTTGGCAGGTAGGGGAGGGATTCCATTACGGTTCTGTGAGAAAAGGGCAGTAAATAAAAAGGTCAAGAAGGGGATACAATTGATTTCATTTTGAGCTCATTCTGCTGCTGTGTGGAGAACAGATTTGTAGGGAACGAGAGTGGACACAATTAGGAGGGTATTTCAGTAGTTCAGGTGGGAGATATTGGTGGCCTGGACCAAGATGCTGGCACTGCAGAGCCAGAGGAGAGGTCTGCCTGGGCTCTTCCCCAGAGCGAATGGCAGGGCTGGGTGATTGCTTGGATGTGCTGTTAAGGGGGAGACTTCTAGGTTTCTTAGTGGGATCACTGGAGTGGGGGGGCATGGTAGTTGGAGGAAGACCAGGCTTGTGTGGGAGTGGGATGATCAGAGCCAGGTGGCTCTAGAAAGAGCAAAGGCAGTTAATATAAGAAAAAATCCTCTTGAGGATAAGAGGCCAGAACTGAGTGGGTATAGCCAGGGCAATGTCTTCTACCAAATGGCTCATTTTGGTTCTTATGACTGAATATTTATAGAGGCCATATTTCTTTAAGAGGACTCAAATGCATGACATTAAAATGTTTCCTGGAAAATTATGCAGACCAAATATTCTTTTTTTTTTTTTTTAACATCTTTATTGGAGTATAATTGCTTTACAATGGTGTTAGTTTCTGCTTTATAACAAAGTGAATCAATTATGCATATATATATGTTCCCATATCTCCTCCCTCTTGCATCTCCCTCCTTCCCACCCTCCCCATCCCACCCATCCAGTTGATCACAAAGCACTGAGCTGATCTCCCTGTGCTATGCGGCTGTTTCCCACTAGCTATCTATTTTACGTTTGGTAGTGTACATATGTCCATGCCACTCTCTCACTTTATCACAGCTTCTGACTGTTGGTTTGGTTTGATTAAGGGCAACAGATCTGTTATCATATTTCAGCCTTTCTATCTTAATAACCAAGTATTCTTTTCTGTTTCCTCTCTCTCTTTCACATGGTACTTTATGTGCACGATATATATATATATATATATATATATATATATATATATGTATTTCCTGAATCTCAGCCTGATTCTTTGGGCACAGTATAAAATCCTTGATTTTTAAAAAGATTCATTTTGTTTTTCAGCTAATACATATAGAGGTGTACATTTTAACAGAATTAATATTTTGCAAAAAGAAGATTTCAGGAAACTATGTTTGACATAAGCCAATTATGGGATGAAACAAAAGGCAATCAACTCACCATGCAAGGCTGAATTAACAGAATTGCGCACATGCTCGTGTAACTTAGCAACTTAATTTATACATCAGTCCTGGGATGAGACTCCACAATCATCTTGTTTAGACCTCACAACATGACTGTATCTACTGACGCATGTTAGGTTGGGAAGCTTGATACTAGAAAAGAATGGAGTGAATTCTCCTGGGGAGCAAGGACACTTCAGAATTTCCCACTGGTCTCCCATTCATCCCTGGGGACTGCAGTTGTCTGTTGCATGGATGGTTGGATGACCAGACTTCCCTGGAAAGACTTTCCTTGTGTTCTTCCCTTTAGACTGTTTCAGTGGTTCTCAAACTTCAGCGAGCCTAAGAATTACTATATAGGGCTGTATGGATAAAGGCATGTTTGATTTGCAATTTAAGACAATTCAAGGGTACTTTACACTTTAATTTTTGCCTTCTGTGCTAATTTTAGAACTTAAACTCTCTATAAATTCTTGGAACTTACTGCGATCTGGGGCAATAATTCCAAGTCTGATTTTGGGAGGTATTTCATCACCCTGCCTTTGAACAGAAGAGGGGTTGAAGTTAGAGGCATCCGGGAGATGCTCTACGTGAAACTGTTTAAATAATTAGAAGGTGGTAAGCACCCTGGTCCTGTTTGTGGTAAAGAGATCCTGGCATGGCAAGACAGCGGAGACCTTAATATTAATTGTCAGATGCTAATGTTAGAACAGGGTTGGACCTAGGACATATACAATGAGATTCCTCATGAGGGACCAAGGCTGTCACCTAGTGCTGTACAAGCAAAGCCTTATTGTAGTTTGAGACAAGTGTTGGGAGAACCACACAGCTCATTTGCACCAAATAATGAATGCCACAGTCCAGACTCAGGCCACAGCTTCCTCAGTGGTCCCTTGTATAGTCACAACATCACCTGCCATATTACATGAATTTACTTTGAAATTTTGTGGCTTTTTATCATTTTGATTATATTTATTTTAAATGTTAATTTATAGTTTCAGAAGTGTTCTAAGCAGAGGGAATCTATTCCCAGTTTTAGGTGCGTTCATATTTAAGACACATTATAATTTAAACAACTGGGGATCTAATGAATTTGGTGTTGAATAGGAATCACTCCAGGAGTACATACTCCATCCTCAAACACTTCCTGTGCATCTGGGGTATAAAGATGAATAGGTGGTAAAGACGGGAAATTTTTTCCTATGAAAAGGGTCCATGTCTTGCTCGACTTAATGAAATAGTGCCTCATGCTATTCCTAAGAATAATGAGAAAGCGTGAAGTGTCCTTCACAGCTGCATTTGTGTACACGTCAACTATGTGAAAATGGCATCAAGTGTTGAGTAGAAAAGTTCTTACTGATTCTGTAGTTCCAAAGTGTTATAAAATATATCAGATCCTGAAACCTCGGCATGTCCTTAGCACACTCTGTATTAAATACATTATGAAATCCACTTAGTAAAACAAACAAACAAACAAGCAAAAAAACTCCATGTAGGGTGAATTTAACAGCTATGAAGATAAGTCTTGGTAAACAAAACAGAACAAAGAAAACATTGGGAAAGTCTGTTGTCAATGTAAACTTTGACCCTCAAGCCAAGATTCCCTTGTTAAGTATAAAGAAGAGGATAATGTCTGGGGCTTAAACTTTCTGTGGTCCCTCCACAAGCTGTGGGGAGGGATGTCTTCACACTGACCACATGCTCGTGTTCAGACTTCAGCATCTCTCCCACTCATGCTCAGAGAGTGTTTGAGGAATGAAAGGATTATGTACTTCGAGGTGATTTCTATTCCATGGCAAATGCATCACTTAACGTGTGACTCAGCTCACTGGCAGCTCTAGTAACTGAAGTGCTGCTTTCAGGCGCGGGGGCTGCAAAACTTCTGCACTGATTATGAAATGGATCGCACAAGTGCTTTCCCAGGCTGCTTCTATGTTTTTGATTCATCATGTTTGTGTCCATCCCAGCCTGGACCAGATGTATGTGCTGAATCCCATCTGCTGCAGCCTTAGTCCTGCCCAGTCTTCGAGCCTGTTCTAACCAATGTGCTGAACAGCCCATTTCCACTGGTGAAAGGGGCTTGGAATGACTTCCTTTTTCTTCTACCCTGAGTCTGGTGAGACCCAGGTGTCCTGCCTACCCCACGTGCAACCTGCAGCCTTATTTTATTTCACTTTCAAAAGCTTGGGTGAATGGTCCATTGATGAGCCTTCTTTCTCAGTTCCTGGTCTGTGCACTAATTGCCCACTGAGATTCAAGTCCTGCCCTGCCCCTGGCTAGGCATGGATTTTGTCACCCCAAGCCTTGCATCCTTCACTCTCCGTGAGCTTTTGGACCCCCTGGCACTGGCACAGGTTGGATTCCTGGAGGAAGGAGTGCATAGTGAAAAGCTTTGGCCCTCTTTCCATCTAAGTCTTAGTCTAGATCTAGGTCTCAGTACCTGGCAGAGTTCCCTCCCCTCTGCATAACTGAGTTGACTTTTTTAGCTTTATGGGTTTTGCTCAAAGCAAAATAGTCCTAACTGCCCATCACTGAAACAAGAACTATATGACTTATAACTAAGAAAAAACTCAATACAACAGCTATATCATTCATGTGGACTCAGAGGTGAAGTCCAAGCTTTAGGGTTGGCACACCTTTGGGGTATCTCTAAGTAATCTTACAAATGTGGTGATTCTAGTTTTGACTTTTGGTGCAATTCTAAAAAAAATAGAGTCTTTGAACTGGTTAAAAGTTTATAGTACCTCACCATGAAGATTTTCATTAATTTCTTTCCTGAGTTTTTGTTTTTGTTTTTAAGGTATTTTTCAGGAATGGTAGCTACTGAGCCAAGCAATTCTCAGTCACTCATTCATTTGTCAGTCCAAGAGGGAGATACAATTGCTCCTCCTATTAGCACCAAGCAAATGGGGAAGGGTGATGCTGGCCATTGCCTGGATTTCAGGAGAAAGGAGAGTCCAGGGTGGGCTGAGCCATGGAATTTCGTTTGGTTTCTCAAGTTGATGTGGGCAGTAAAAAGAAACTGAGATTAAAATGTTCTAGAAGTAGTCTTAGGGGACAGTGAATTCTTGTTCTTTCTTCCCTCTGAGTTATCTCCCCATTGTTCTTTGGAAGAAGATAAAATTTCTCCTCCATTGAAAAAGATCAAGTTACTAGACGAAAGGCATGGATGGGAATGTCTTTTTGCAGAGATTAATCATTTGAAACCTACTTTGCAAACTGCCACCCTACCAGCCCTCACTCTTGCTCCTTTCTTTACTTTTCCATGCCATCTTTGTGAATTGCTCTGCTCTCAACTCCCCATGCCAGAACCCACCGTCCAGATGTATAGTTGGGTGCTCATCTTGAGATCAAGCTCCATCCTTTTCATAAGCAAAGCTATCTTCCTGTAGGCTCCTTGGTGGGATTTTGGGATGCCTCGAGAATTGGGTGAGTGATGATGGTTTGTAATTGAAAGATGGATTGTTTATCAATACCACAGACAATGCTAGCCAAGAAAGTATGTTCGGTGTTTGGTTGTTGGGGATAGTGGATAGTAATAGTTTCCTTTCCAAGTTTTTATAAGGAAGGTCAAATGCCGAAACATAGTAGGAGGAGTCTGAGCACAGGGAGAAGGCTGAGAGTTGGATGAGAATACAGGATCGAATAAGAGTTGATGCTTTGAATACTTTTGATGTTCATAGGCTGTTCCAAAAATGTGAACTTTCCCAGCATCTTCATTCATTAATGGAAAATTTGTGACATCTGCAATTGCATTTATCTTTTAAATTTCCTTTCTAACCATTGTGTTGCATAGTCTGGTACTTCATTAGTAATGATTTTACTGACAGTTCCCTTAAACATTCTCTGGATTCAGGTGGAGGAAGATGGATTTTTAACTAATCCTTTTTGGCATAAACATATATCGTATAGGAGACTTAACTATTCTTTCTATTTTTCATTTGTTTTCTTTGGTATTATCTGACATTGGGTTGTCAGAACAAATTAAGTGGTGACTGAGCAGTAATTGCTTTGTGATATAAGAAGACGGGTAAAAATTGCTTTTTAACTCAGTAGATGCTCTACTTCCTATATCTAAAATATTTAGGTAGGCAAATGTGCATTGAGTAGACGGGACTGTGGATACATTTATGGACCTGGCCCATCTTTTGAAAATGGGGATTTGTACTGAATAATTTGGATTTGCCGACTTCATAGCTCAGGTTTCTGGAACCAGTGCCAACCTCCTCTTCCCGTTGTGCGATGCAAATGTGGTCCTGTTGTTAATGCTAGTCTTGTCTGTCTGCTGCCTCCTTTCTTCAGACTACGCACTAGTATCCACCTCGGCTGTATCCTCCTCCCTTCCATCTAACTGAACTTTTAAGATTGTCTTGATTCTTCTAAAAAATCCATTTCAAAGCCCAGTTAGAGATCCGAGTGACAAACTCTTTAGAACCCTAGACTCAAAATGCGTCAAGGCACACAAAAATGAATTTTCTATTATCATTTCAGCAGATATTTATGTCAGCCAATTGCGTGGTGGATTCTGGGGGTTTTATCTATAATTTTGGAGTTGGAGAAATGAAGCAGGACAGTCTTTTCTTCTCCCAATTAGTGCAATAGTTAGGATTCTTAGTCCTTAGAGCTGTTTCTATTCCCATGAAGACTGGCAAATTGGTTAATGGATGGGACCCGGCCATGTTAGTATGGTCTTCATAAGTATAACTTGGTACAGGAAATGGAAAAAAAGAGAAAGTTGCCTTTTTATAAGAGAGGGAATTTTTTTTATCGAAGTATAGTTTATTTGCAATGTTTCAGGTGTACAGCAAAGTGATTCAGTTATATATATATATATATATATATATATATATATATATTTTTTTTTTTTTTTTTTTTTT
>RJWK010037033.1:0-21449 GCA_004363435.1 Platanista minor | reverse complement strand
GGAAAGCCTTCTTCAAGATGTCTCAGCTCTTTGATCATCAGAGAGTTCATACTAGAGAAAAACCTCATGGATGCAGTCTGTGTGGGAAAGCCTTCTCCAGAAAATCCAGGCTCACTGAACATCAGAGAACTCATACGGGACTGAAACATTATGAGTGCACTGAATGCGATAAAACCTTCTTCAAGAAATCGCAGTTCAACATACATCAGAAAAGTCATATGGGAGAGAAACCTTACACATGTAGTGAATGTGGGAAAGCATTCACCAAAAAGTGTCGGCTCATTTATCATCAGCGAACTCATACGGGAGAGAAGCCCCATGGATGCAGTCTGTGTGGAAAAGCCTTCTCTACAAAGTTCAGTCTCACTACACATCAGAAAACTCATACAGGAGAGAAACCTTACATATGCAGTGAATGTGGAAAAGGCTTCATCGAGAAGAGGCGTCTTGTTGCACACCATCGAACTCATACAGGTGAGAAACCCTTTATATGCAATGTATGTGGGAAAAGTTTCACTTTGAAGAACAGTCTTATCACTCATCAGCAAACTCACAGAGAAGAGAAACTGTATATGTGCAGTGAATGTGGGAAAGGCTTTTCAATGAAGCACTGCCTCATCATACATCAGCGAACTCATACTGGAGAGAAACCCTATACATGCAATGAGTGTGGAAAAGGCTTCACCTTGAAGAGTCCTCTCATCAGACATCAGCGGACTCATACAGGAGAGAAACCCTATGTATGTAGTGTGTGTGGAAAAGGCTTCACCATGAAGAGTGATCTTATTGTACATCAGCGAACTCATACAGCAGAGAAACCCTATGTATGCAGTGACTGTGGGAAAGGCTTCACTGTGAAGAGCCGCCTGGTTGTACACCAGCGAACTCATACAGGGGAGAAACCCTACGTGTGCAGTGAATGCGGAAAAGGCTTTCCATCCAAGACCCGGCTGATAGGACATCAGCGAATTCATACAGGAGAGAAACCATATGTATGCAGTGAATGTGGTAAAGGCTTCACAGAGAAGACTCATCTCAACGTACACCAGCGCACTCACACAGGAGAGAAACCCTATGTATGCAATGAATGTGGCAAAGGCTTAACTGGGAAAAGCATGCTCATTGCACATCTGCGAACTCACACTGGAGAAAAACCATATATATGCAGTGAATGTGGCAAGGGCTTCACCATGAAGAGTACTCTGGGTACACATCAGCAAACTCACACTGGAGAGAAACCGTACAAATGCAACGAATGTGGTAAAGCCTTTAGGAAGAAGACATGCCTCATACAACATCAGAGAGTTCACTCAGGGAAAACTTCCTTTGCATGTACTGAATGTGGAAAATTCTCTTTGCGCAAAAATGATCTCATTACCCATCAGAGAATTCATACAGGAGAGAAGCCATATGAATGCAGTGAATGTGGGAAAACCTTCACCACAAAGTCAGGGCTCAATGTTCATCAAAGAAAGCATACAGGAGAGAGGCCCTATGGATGCAAAGAGTGTGGGAAAGCTTTTGCCCACTTGTCAATCCTTGTTAAACATAAGAGAATTCACAGGTAGTCACTCTGAGGAAGCCTGTTGCCAGTTGTACTCAAGAAAATAGTATGCAGAGAAGAATCACAATGCAAAGAATGTGGTGTTATCTTTAGTGATCAATTACCTCATATTTTATGTTGATGAAAAAATTTACAAGACAACTCAGACACAATCAGCCATGGTGAAAATGTTTTAGGACATTTTATTGTCTAAAAAGTGTATACTGAGGGCTTCCCTGGTGGCACAGTGGTTAAGAGTTCGCCTGCCAATGCATGGAACACGGGTTCGAGCCTTGGTCCGGGAGGATCCCACATGCCACGGAGCAACTAAACCCGTGCACCACAGCTACTGAGCCTGCACTCGAAAGCCTGCGAGCCACAACTACTGAAGCCTGTGTGCTTAGAGCCCATGCTCCACAAGAGAAGCCACCTCAGTGAGAAGCCCGCGGACCGCAACGAAGAGCAGCCTCCGCTCTCCACAACTAGAGAAAGCCCGCACACAGCAACGAAGATCCAACGCAGCCAAAAATAAATAAATATTTTTTTAAAAGTGTATGCTGGGCTTCCCTGGTGGCGCAGTGGTTGAGAGTCTGCCTGCCGATGCAGGGGACACGGGTTCATGCCCCAGTCCGGGAAGATCCCACATGTCGTGGAGCGGCTGGGCCCGTGAGCCGTGGCTGCTGAGCCGGCGCGTCCGGAGCCTGTGCTCCGCAACGGGAGAGGCCACAACAGTGAGAGGACCTCGTACCGAAAAAAAAAAAAGTGTATGCTGAGATAAAGCCAAAGAATGTGAAAGACTAGGAAAGACTTCATTGGTAATAGACTCTATCGTATGTGGTCATAGATCATGAGTGAATGAATATTTGTAATTGGTAGAAATATAATTGTGGGAAAGCCTTTGCCCAGAAGTAGCACCTCAAGAGATGTCAGATAACACTAGAGAAGTACTTTCCTATGGTGGAATATGGCAGGGTTTGCAGTAATAAATATTTCCTCATCATTTGCCAGGAAATCTGTGCAATAACACATTCAGTATTGGTGGCCTTTAACAAAATATCAAACTTAATGAAGGAAAGAAGCCTTGGAGAAATGATGAATGAGAACATTGTGTTACAGGTCTAAACTTAAGGGTTAATACACCTCACAAACAACTGGGGAAAGGATACCTTCAGCCGTATTTCTAGATGCCTTGTCATTGATCTTATAAATTTTACATAGTGGCAGTTACTCTCATCATGGGTTAAATTTTAATATATACGGTGCAGGAGTGTTCAGTTATTAAGTTTTGCGTTTCTTTGGTTCCAAGTTTAAGTGTTATTTCAGAATATTTGAAGTACTTCAAAATGAAATAATATATTCATTTCATAAGTATGAGTCAACATATTTGGTGTGTTTAACCAAGTTTATAATTAGCAGCAGGGGGGTTATAAAATTAATATAAATGTGGTTTTTATAACTTTTAATTTTGAAGTAAGTTTAGAATCACAAAAACTGAAATAGTCCAGAGATTTCCTAAATCACCTTCAGTCCACTATTCCCAAAGGTATAACCACAGTTTACTATCAAATAGAGGAAAGTGAAATTGTTACAGTGCTGTTAACTACAGGGTTTATTTCTATTGCACCAGTTTTAACATGGTTTTTAAATACCGCCTTAAACTTCATCACATATGTAGGTTCCTGTAACCAACACCCCAGTAAAAATTCAGAATGCTTTGTCAACACAAACTCCCTCATGCTACATCCTCATTGTCACATCCTTTCCCCGACACTAATCCTATAATTTTGTCATTTATAGACTATTAGAAAAATAGAATGGTTTAGGCTGTATCCTTTTGAGGTTGACTATTTGAGCTTGTGAAATTGTAGAAAATACACATTGGTCTCTGCCCCCAGTTTCTGGCACAGAGCCTCTGAAACACTTGTAAATTCCTGCATGATAAGAGCATGTGGAGCATCTCTTGTTCTATTGATGGTACTCTGGGTGAGCTCATGAAAGGCTCCTGGATGGGTACTGGTCACCAAAAAAGACTTGGAATTTTCAGCCCACTCCCCATTCTCCGGAGAGGGGAGAGGGGCTAGAAATGGAGTTACTAATTGATCATGCCTAACGTGAGGAGGCTTCCATAAAATCCCAACAATAGTAGGGGCTATGGAGAGCTTCCAGAAGGGTGAAGACATTGAAGTACAGGGAGTGTTAACACACCCCCAGCTCTATGGGGACAGAAGCTCCTGTGCTTAGAACACTCCCAGATCTCAGTCTGTTTCTCCTCAGCTTGTTGTTCATTTCTGTCCTTTATCATGTCCTTTAATAAACTAGTACACACAGATAAGTGTTTCCCTGAGTTCTGTTTGATTAATCAAACTCTAGCAGATTAATCAAACCCGACAAGGGGCTCACACAAACCTCCAATTTGGAGCCAAGTCAGACAAGTTGTAGGTAACTTGGGGACCAGCTATTTGCGATTAGTATCTGAGGTGGGGTGGGAGCAGTTGTGGGACTGAGCTCTTAACTGGTGGGATCTGGCACTATCTCCAAGTAGATAGTGTTAGAATTGAGTTAAAATGTAGGACCCAGCTGATAGGAATTGCTTGGTGTGTGGGAAACCCACACATTTGGTGACCAGAAGTGTTGAAAGTGTGTGTGTGGCAACAGGGTGAGAGTAAAGTAGAAAGACAGGAGGAAGTCTGAACTGTAGCTTTTCCCAATACAGACTTCAAGTAAATTCAACCTTAGATCCAACTAGAAACTCAGGGCATCTTCTCTGCCACAGAATATCAGACTGTAATAGAGGCGGGGCAGGTGCGTAGCTATTAGTGCATGACCGGTAGCCGTCCCACTCAGCCATTGACTGGCATCGCAGTGGGTCCCTCCTTCCCTTCCTCTGTGTAAGCGGAGCCCACATTCAGACTGAGGGAAGATGTTTTTTTTGAGACACTAGTCTGCCATCTCGGTAGGCTGGCTTTCCGATTAAAGTCGTTATTCCTTGCCTCAACAAGTCATCTTCCGATTTATTGGCCTGACCTGCAGCAAGCAGAGCAAGTTTAGGCTCTGTCCGTAATAAGACTCCAGGCAAACTGGTAGTACCCAAGGTGTTCCTGCCTAACTGCACAAGGTCACCATCATCTTGCCACTTTTGCCCAAAGTGATGACTAGAATGCATCTCACACCACGTTGGCCTTGGGTTGGTTCTGGCCTCTGATAACTTAAATTAGCTCTGACTGAGACTATCTCTTGCAAAGAGAGGAAGGCACTGGGGTGCCCAGAAGACATTGCCATGTCTTCTCACCCAGCAGTCTTAGCAGCTTTTATGGCCACTCCTGTTGGAAGTGCCAGAACCTCTATGAGGTCACAGTGCTGTGTGTCCTCATAGAACCTGTGCAAGTCTTCTGAAACTGGACAAGAGCCCTCAGTGTCCCTAGCAACAGCCAAGGAGGCATTGCGGGGAGAGCGCATCAAAATCAGAAATGGTTTTGGACCAGGTTCAGCCTTTGGCAGCTACTGGAGGAGTCTTCAGAGACTCAATATCTGCTGAGCCTGATTCTGGGCAAGGATCCCCAGTGAGGGGCCTGTGGGGTCAGTGAAGAGGGAATGTGTGTCAGTGACCGTATTTGGGGTTTTATTTGGCTTCAGTCACTGAGGAATCTGGGCGTTAGTGATGAGGCCTTTGATTGAGGCTTACCCTGTAGAGATTAATGATTGAAGGTCTTGTTGGTCAGGGTTTAGGGTCTATATGTTAGGTCTGCAAGACTCGGTAATTGAAAACTGGATGGAAGGTGTGAAACCAAGGAGCACTGCTTCTCCCCTAGGTTAGCAATTTAACATCCAGCTCATGATCAGGAGAAGCCTGGAATTGGGGGAGGAGTGTCAATAGGCAAGAATGTCTGTGGTAAATTTCAGATGGAATTTGAGGTCAGTGTTGTGTAGGGAGTACAGAGTTTGTCTGTGTTTGAGAGCACAGGAGTCGGGAAGTTTTGAGACCCATAGTCCCAGGTTAGTGGGTGTTTAGAGACTTGACCTTTGGATGCTGGAAACATTTCTTTTCAGGTTTTCCAGTCCAAGTCCTTTCTCAAGGTTCTTATTAAAAATTTGTCTCCTACATACACTCTTCTCATTGTCCGCACAAAAATCAGAATAATGCACCGTGGTCAAGTGGTATGTATAGGAATAAAGGCAGGATTTTTGTTCATCTTACTGCAAAGTTTACTCTTGGATATTTCCTTTCAGATTTCTTTGACACAAGTAAAAACAAGTATTTTCCTGAGTTCTCCTCCTCAGTGAGAGCCATCTCATTAAAAAAATTTTTTTTCAGGCTACCTTTCTAAAACTTGGGATCATCTGTACGAACATACATTCAAGAATCTGCCTATCGTCTAACATGGCTGTATTTCTTTTGCATTGTCTCTGGCAAATAATCGAAATTCCTGTTACTCCACCTTATCACCAGCATTTCATATTTTCAGTTTTTGGATTTCAGCAAGTCTAATACCTGGGTATTTGTATCACACTGCTGCTTTTTTTAAATTATTATTATTATTCACATTGCTCTTTTTTTTTTTTTTTTTTTTTTGCGGTACGCGGGCCTTTCACTGTTGTGGCCTCTCCCGTTGCGGAGC
Organism: Platanista minor; assembly: GCA_004363435.1. Taxonomy (NCBI): domain Eukaryota; kingdom Metazoa; phylum Chordata; class Mammalia; order Artiodactyla; family Platanistidae; genus Platanista; species Platanista minor. Next base: position 15,290 of record RJWK010037033.1, on the reverse strand, counting down.
AACAGGCTCCGGACGCGCAGGCTCAGCGGCCATGGCTCACGGGCCCAGCCGCTCCGCTGCATGTGGGACCTTCCCTGATCGGGGCACGAACCCATGTCCCCTGCATCCGCAGGCAGACTCTCAACCACTGCGCCACCAGGGAAGCCCCACATTGCTGTTTTTATTTTCATCTCCCTAAAAACAAATGATGCAGATCATCTTTTCATATGCTTGTTTGCCATCTGTTATCTTTGATCAAGTGTCTGTTCAAGGTTTGCCTATTTTTGAAATAGGAGTCTCTTGTTGACTTTTCAGAATTCTATGTTCTGGATACAAGTCCTTTACCAAGTATAGGACTTATAGGATGAATGTGTTGAGATTCATTTTTTTTTTTTTTCTGAACAAAGTGTAAATGTTTTTTTTTTATTATTATTATGTGTAACATAGGCAAAATTATTTAAGTCAATAAATATTTAAGGAATTTCATATGTTCTGATTCTTTCCACTACCAATCACCTTAGTTCCTCCAAAGTCATAATGTTCAAGATAAGATAGCCCTTTCAAAAAGAAGTTTTGCTCAATCCACAGCTGTCAGGTCAGTCAGTCCACAATTCTTTTAGTTGGGCTTCTTTGATCTCCAGTGGAATACAGACACACTTCAAAATTCTGCACCTGTAATCTTTGGGATCCAATTTCCTCAAGCAATTTACTTTAGGACCATGTTTAGGGTCAGGAGATGGATCTGCGTGCTTCTGAACTTGACACCCTCTAAAAATGTATTAAGTTCAAATCATATTCACTCCTAAGCTATCACACCCTAGAACAGTACAGATCATTGGGATATGCCAATACCTTTTTAAAATCCTGACACTGTGTTCTCAAGATAAAAGCCTAAAAAAAGAAGCCATCTTTGTTTCATGTCAACATTGGAGTATGAAATTGATATAGCTGATAATTTAAAAACAATATATGAGGGAAATTATCAGCTCTATAGTCCTGGAAGCAATCTTTATGTTTATCAATACACCCCCATCACTTGAATCTGTTTTAGGTATCATGTTCCTTCTTACCTGTATCGAAACTCATACTAAACAATGAATTCTGGGTTGCAAAAGAGGACTTTTGCACCTGTCTATAAGGAGAGTCTTTTGAGATTTTTTTTTCCTCTTTGTTTTTGTTTGTTTCTTGCCTGTGAACTTCCAAGTGTTCCAGCAGCATCTGCTGAAAAAGTCTATCTTTCTCCATTGAATAACCTTTGTATCTCTGTCAAACGCTTGAGTATACTTGACTCATGTGGGTCTTTTTCTGGTATCTTTGCTCTGTTCCATTGATCTATGTGTTTGTCCTTTCACCAATACTACTAAAGGTTTATAAGTCTTGAAATCTCTTGATGTGAGCCCTATATGATGGTTCTTTTTGGTCAGAAGTTGTTTTGCTATTTTCAGTGGAGAAACCTGGCAAATATTACTTTTGCCAGTAGATCAGTGTTGTCATTTTGATATTCTATACCCATAAATATGTGGTGTCTTTTCCAAAATGCATAAATCCCTGATTTTTAATGAGGAAAACAGACCAGCCTAAGAGAAGGTCAATGTACAAAATACCTGATCAGTACTCCTCAAAATAACTGAGGACATGAAAAAAAGACTGAGGAATGGTCATGGAACAGAGGAATTCAAGGAAACATTATGTCTAAAGGCAGCATTCTTCCCTGGGTTGAATCCTAAGACAGAAAAAGGACAGTAGTGGAAAAATTTGTGAAATCCAAATAGAATCTGTAATTTAGTTGAGTGTCATACCAATGTTAGTTTCTAAGTTTGACAAATGTACCATGGTTACATAAAATATTCGCATGAGAGGAAGTCAAATGAAGGTATATGTGCACTCCTTGTAGTACTTTGTCACTTTCGTGTAAATCTAAAATTTCCCCAAAATAAAAAGTTTATTTAAAATAGGTATAATCTATGTCAGTTATATCTCGGTAAGGCTGTAAAAAAAAAAAAAAAAAGATGTAATCTAATTTTATCACTTTCTCATTATAAACATTTCCATATTATAAAATGTTTTGTATACCTCTATATAATTAATATTAAATGGCTGTAATAATATCATGGGTGAGCTAGTAGGATGGTAACTTGAGTCACATATAAAAGGTATACATTAAAGTGGGGTATACTTGAAAAACATAACATATTCAACTATGTTCACTTTTTATTATGATCCTCTCATTATTCAAATTCTTTTTTTTTTTTTTTTTTTTTTTTCGGTACGCGGGCCTCTCACTGTTGTGGCCTCTCCCGTTGCGGAGCACAGGCTCCGGACGCGCAGGCTCAACGGCCATGGCTCACGGGCCCAGCCGCTCTGCAGCATGTGGGATCTTCCCAGACCGGGGCACGAACCCGTGTCCCCTGCATCGGCAGGCGGACTCTCAACCACTGCGCCACCAGGGAAGCCCTCCATTTACTTTTAATCCTAGATAGTTTATAATTTTGCAATTATATATGATGTCTTTAAAAAAAGCCATATGCTATAAATTTTGTACACAACAGAAATTCATTTTAACAGCTTTATGGTCATAATTTACATATAACATTTACCAGTAGTAAGCGTACAACTCAATGACATTTAGCAAGTTCATACAGTTGTGCCACTATCACCACGATGCAATATTGAGAAATTTTCATAACCCGCAAGAAGTAACTGGATAGTTGTTTTGATTGGAGAACTCTTGATATATCCCGAATACAAGTCCTTTATCAATAGATGTTAAATGTGTCAATATTTTCTCCCAATCTCTGGCTCCACTCAATACTTTATTAAAGCTGTGTTTAGAAATACAAAAGTTTTTAATTTTAATAAAGTCCAATTTATTATTTTTCCTTTTATGGCTCATACTTTGTCTTGTCACAGAACTCTTTGGCTAACTTAGGCTCCTCTTCGCTTCTCTAAGTTTCATACTTATACCTCTTAAATTTAGGTCTGTGATCTATTTTGAGTTAATTTTGTATATGGTTAGAGTTATGGGTCTTAATTTATGTTTTTGAAAATAGGTATACAATTATTCCAACATCATTTGCTGAACACAACTAACTCCATGGAATTATCTTAGTGTCTTGACCAAATAGATATTGACCTTAATACTTTTGGACTCCATTCTGGTTGTGCCTTTCTCATTGGCTCCAGACCTTTACTGGCCTCATTTTTAAAGCGGCCTTTCCCCGAGGTTCCAATCCCAATCAAAATTTAGGCTTCATCCCTGCCGCTCTTTTCCTCTTGAACGTGATGGCCTGTCCCACACTGTGCCAGTTTCTCGAAATCTTATTCTATCCTTAAAAGCCGCTTCCTGCAAGAAATGTTCCTCCAAAGGTTTTGGGGCGGGGATGTCCGATTACCGGGTGTATTGCCGTTTCTCTTTCCAGGAGTTCGTTCTCTGCTGCTATACCGACAGCGGAACTCTTGGTCCTTTTCGAAACCCGCCCCTCTTCTTTTTTAATACAAGGTGTAAAATAAAGGCCGCGGCAATGTTACTTGTCTCCCCAGTACGTTGAACGGCGTTTAGGTAGCTCCATATTTGCCTCGCAAACCTCGAGTCTCTGAAAATCTGCTGATTTTCTGAAGGGTTGAAGTGACAGGTAATGAAATAATTGCAGTGGCTTCTCACCTTCCGGACCATCCAGGGCTCCCGGCCCCAAACCCTCCCCTTGGCCTCCTGTACGTCAGGTGTCCCAACATGGCCGCCCCGTGGGAACCGCGGAGAGCTGGGCGCGGACATATTGCCTTTCAAGGTAATACCGGAAATCCAGTCCGCGTTTCTTCAAACGCTTCAGACCGTCCTCGGCCGCCGTAGACCGACGACAAATCTGGGCGACAGGGGCAGAAGTAGAAGAGGTTCGTGGAAGTGTGACGTTTTAGGCTCTGCTTGTGGAGTGGAGAAAATCGGGTCAGTGTGTGCATTTTTGTCCCTTGGAGTTTTGCGGTTTTGTCCCATAGGAGGTTTGTCCCTGTGGATGTGTCGTCCACAGGGTGGACTGGTGTACTGTGGACTTAACGGAATTATTGAGGGTCTGGTGGGAAGCACTGAGGTGAAGGTATTTGAGAGGAACCAGGAGCGTTTGTGACGCGCGTACCTGTCGTTGGGGTACCTTGGGAGCTGTTCGTTAAAACGATTAAGAATCTGTAGAGGGAATTCCCTGGTGGATTCGGCGCTTTCACTGTAGTGGCCCGGGTTCACTCCCTGGTCAGGGAACTGGGAACTAAGATCCCGCAAGACACGGGGCGCCCCTCCACCCCCCCCCCCCGCCAAAAAAAAAATTCTGTAGAGATCAACGATCGTGACCGGACCGGCCTGGTATGCGGGGGTCTTTGCGGCTCACTCTATTTCTAAAGGATGCAGGTGGTATTTACGATGGTAAGAGATTCAGATTCGGGAATTAGTATGGCGCTCAGAGATGTTGGGGCCTGGCTGGATGGTCATCATATGAGGGTACCTGGCCCAGGTTTCGGATTAATAAGGAAGTGTGTAGTCAGTGTCTGTGGTACAGAGAGGCTTGTGAGGGCTGAGGCTTTGGTCCCCTAGGACGCCTGGCTGGTGGTTGCGTTGAGATTCCAACCAAGTACGCTGGGAAGGAAGGTGGTACAGCCCGGGACGGTAGTGTAGTTCTAAACCTTCTGCTTTTTAAGCTTTTATCCGCAGACCGAGGGACTAACCCAGCCTCGTCTATGTGTTGGGTATCGTGTATCGTGTATCGCTGTTTTCGCACTGCAAAGGCAGAATTGAGTCCTTGTGACAGATGTTAACCCTCAAAGCAGAAATGTATAGTATCTATCCCTTTGTCACCGACCAGGGCTCTTGGCCTCCTTGCTCCATAGAAATTGATCAAAGGCCAGTTAAGAAATATAGGCCAGACTTTATTGGGGCCCTGCTGCAGCAGCGGGGAGTGAGAACAAGTAAGAGGTTCCCTTGCTTGTTCGCTCTCTGAGGTGGGGTTGGGTGGGGGTCATCTGGTTCCTTATACGGGGTAAGGGTAGGGGTATGTCCAGGGGTTGGGCCGGAGGGACGGCTTGGATGGTTGCCCACGCTCTAGGTGGTGTTGTGTGCAAGGGGCATGGCAGTACCCTGCTTTTGCTCCGGATCCCCTGCTTTTGCTCCTGGCTCTTCCGAAGTGGCGGTTGGGTTTCTTGATTTCTTTGTATCTTGTTGTCCAGAATTTTCCCCCTCTGCTCATGCACAAAGTTACTTTTAGTCCCTTATAGTTTCTTTGTATTGTGTTGCTGTAGGTGAGGTGTGTCGAGATGCATGCACTGCAGCAAAGTGTTCCAGGTCCCAGCCTGTCTCACCTTTGCAGAAAGTGTTTGTCAAGGCTTGCTCTCACCAGCGGCAGTGGACACTTGCTTTTTTATCTGACATGCGTTCACACTTTCTTCTTTGCTAACAGAATCGCCGTTTTCTTTAGTTATCCATCCTTCTGACAGGGTGACCCATATCCCAGTACTGGTTGGTCTTAGTTAATCCTGGTGGTTCCAGTTCCCGTTGCTAATGATTGAATTAGTACGAAATGAGCTTAGGTACGTGGTGCAGTTCTAGCCAGCAATATATGTGAAAATCTGCTTGGGGGTTTCTGAGGGAACATTTTAAAATAAGTATTATAATTCATTCCTTTTTTTTTTTTTTAATTAGAAAAAACTTTTTTTGGCTGCCACCGCATGGCGTGCAGGAAACTTAGTTTCCCCACCAGGGATTGATCCTCTGCCCCCTGCAGTGGAATCCTGGAGTCCTAACCACTGGACTCCCAGGGAATTCCCTTGCTGTATATGTTTCAAGGCTATATTGTTAGGTACCTAGAAATGGCAAATTTCTTAAAATGTGGTGAATTGAATCTCTTACTAGTAAACTTTGTTTCTCTTTCTCTGTAGTAATTTTTGGGCTTTCTGGTGCATTTTGTCAGAGAATATAGATTATCTGTGGTTACTCTTTCCATGGTTTATCTTTTCCTAACCTTTTATTCTCCAGTTTTCCATATCACTATGTTTCAGGCATGCCACCTAGAGTAGCATGTTCTTGGGTTTTATTTTATTTTATTATTATTATTTTTTTGGCCACCCTGGACAGCATGTGGGATCTTAGTTCCCCGACCAGGGATCAAACCCAGGCCCCCTGTATTGGAAGCGCGGAGTCTTAACCACTGGACTGCCGGCGAAGTCCTGGGTTTTAAATTTTAATCCAGTCTGACAGTTTCGAGGCATTTGTATTTGATGTAATTAACTGGAATCTTTGTTCTGTTTATACTGAATATAATTCATTAAAAAATTTTTTTTATTGGAGTATAGTTGGTTTAGTATACTTAATATAATTCTTAGTGTTTTGTTTTAAAACAGTCATATAAGTGCACGGTATTTGCCCCACTTGTTCTTTATTCCTTATTCTCCTTTTTGCCATGTTTTGAATGAATTTCTTCTTATTCTGTTTCCCCCTTCTGTTAGGATGGAAGTTATATACTTTAAGACAATTGTTAGTTTTCATCATGACACTAGAGATTATACACAGCATGGAAGCTTTCTTTGTCAAATTCTTATGTTAGTACTTTTACACTCTTTAACAATACAGGCGTCTTAGAGCATCTCAACTTAATTTACCACTTTCCAATTTATTTACAATATTGTGTGCTTTAAAAACTGTATTTAAAACCCAAGATATTATCGTTATTGCTTATAAGACAGTGCTTCTGGTTTGCCCAGTACATTGGTTTTCAAACTGAAGTGTGTGTCCTCACAGGGTGTATAAAAACACTTGAGGAGGTTCCTGAGTGCACACGGTTTAAAGGAAAGCAGTGCCCAGCGCCTCTCCTCCCATACGGTCCCTTTTGTATAACTGAGCTGCCTGAGAGTCTCCTGCTCCTGAGGCCTGCTGCTGGGATGGATCTTGTTTCCCTCATCCCCCTTTTTTTTTTTAATTTTAGACTATTTTTTTAAAATTAATTAATTAATTTTGGCTGTATTGGGTCTTCCTTGCTGCACACAGGCATTCTCTAGTTGCAGTGAGCGGGGGCTACTCTTCGTTGCGGTGAGTGGGCTTCTCATTGCGGTGGCTTCTCGTGTTGCGGAGCAGGGGCTCTAGGCGCGCAGGCTTCAGTGGTTGTGGCACGTGGGCTCACTAGTTGTGGCTCACAGGCTCTAGAGCGCAGGCTCAGTAGTTGTGGTGCACAGGCTTAGTTGCTCTGCGGCATGTGAGATCTTCCTGGACCAGGGATCGAACCCACGTCTCTTGTATTGGCAGGTGGATTCTTAACCACTGTGCCACCAGGGAAGTCCCCCTCATCTCCTTTGACAGTCACCCCACTTCAGCTTCACGGAATAAAGGAATACCCCCACCACAGTCAGAATCATAGCCTTTTTGGCCAGAGGGATAAAGTCGTCTGGGGTTAAAAAGGGACACTCAGCAATGCTGTGGGTATTGGGTTAAGGTGAGCGCCCAGGAGCAGCGTTAGCATCTGGGCCCAGAGGAAATGTACCTTCAACTTGAATTTTCTCCTCAACCCACAGGTCCTGACTCTCCAGGAGCAAAAGAATCAGTAGAAGGAGGAAGAGGTTACAGGATTTGGTATCAGCATTACTGGGGACACGCTTGGTTGAAGACAGAACAGAATTTAGAGCAGATCCAGAAGACACAGCGACAGAACCTCCCTGTTGCCAGCTGTTTTCAGAAAACAGAAGAAAATGATCCAGGCCCAGGTGACTTCTGGTTTGTTTTATTCTTTCCTTTGTTCCCGAATGGGTTTGTTAGTTGTCTAAGTCATTCTAGGTAATTATTGCATGTAAGGGTGTCTTGGGGACCCTGGGTGTCTTTGTAGCCTGCTTCTGAAGTGAGGGTGATCCAGGGGACCCCAGAAATTGCAGCCGGTGTCTGAAGCGAGGGCAGTTCTATGGGGACTGTTTCCTCAGGCTTTGCAATATGACTGACTCTTGGTTTCCATGTTCAAATCTGGATTGTTAATCTACCTTTTTTCTTATATTGCTTTTATTTTTGTTCATTACAAAACTGACTTAAGGATATATTTAAAGACTGAAATCATAACAAAGTACACATATCAAAAAATAAGTTTCTTCTTCATATACTTTAAACATGCTTATTAAACATTTAGTTTCTTATAATTCTGGCTTCTTGAGTCACTTCCCAGAAGATTCTGCTTGACTGGCTGTAAAGATTTAGTCATCCCAATTCCATTGACTTATGTGTTAGTCATATATATGTGTGTGTGTGTGTGTGTGTGTGTGTGTGAATGTGGTGTTTCTAGGTTAACAAGAAAGTTTAACTTTTACACGTTATAGAACGTCTAATGATAAATGGATGGATGACTGACTGCACAATTATATTTAGTCGGATCCTTGTATTTTATTAGGCTTTTGCTTATTCCATGTGCGTTAAAAAAAAACAACCCGGGGCTTCCCTGGTGGCACAGTGGTTAAGAATCCGCCTGCCAATGCAGGGGACACGGGTTCGTTCCCTGGTCCGGGAAGATCCCACATGCCGTGGAGCAGCTAAGCCCGTGGGCCACAGCTACTGAGCCCGCGTGCCACAACTGCTGAGACCCGTGTGCCTGGAGCCCATGCTCTGCAACAGGAAAGGCCACTGCAATGAGAAGCCCGCGCACCGCAATGAAGAATAACCCCTGCTCGCCGCAACTAGAGGAAGCCCGTGCACCGCAGTGAAGACCCAACGCAGCCAATCAATCAATCAATCAATAAACAACAACAAAAACAACCCCCTATATATATAGATCCAGGCTATAAAGTAGAAATGAGAAGAAAAACTTTTAACATTTCTTCCATATCATCAAAAGGACATCACTTCATTAAACACCACTGTTACTATAGGAAACCCTGACGTTTGACGATGTGACTGTGGACTTCACGTGGGAGGAGTGGCAGCTCCTGACCCCTCCTCAGAAGGACCTGTACCAAGAGGTGATGCTGGAGAACTATAGCAACCTGCTGTCTGTGGGTGAGGACGGCTCCCCTGTGCCCTTCAGAGGGTCCCCAGTCAGTGGCGTTTCCTTTCTCGGCTTCTGAAAGCTCTGGAGTGTCTATGATGCTCAGAAGCGGTAGATTCTCAGTCCCCTCTCTGGCCCCTGAGAAGTGGGTATTCTCCCTTCTCCTGAGAGAACAGCATTTACTCCGTAGGTCGTGAAATTGTTTTGTCCTCAGCTGTAGCGTTCTGTCTTCACAGACCCCAAGCCCAATTCACTGGGTCTAAATATTCTATCATTTCCGGTGAATAGGTTTTCAAGCCAGAAAGCCAGACGTACTCTCTAAGTTGGATCAAGGAGAACCATGGACGATGGGAGATGAAATCCACTGTCGAACCCGTTCAGGTGAGTGAGAGACCAGCAAGGTGACAGGCTTGGAAATCACACTGTAGTTGGTCAGAGAAGAGTCACAGCTGTGAGGGGGTTGGACGCTGGGTAAGCAGTGCCTCCGTGCATCTCTCTCCCGATGTCAGACCTCTTTTTCTTTGTAGGAGTTTAGAGAAAAATATATCCCTTCTTAGGGAAGACTCTTGTCTTTTCCGGGATCTGTTTCTTCTTTATTTTACCCCCATCTTGATTTTTTTTGCATAGTTTTCTTTTCCCTAGGATTCTCATATCTTTTCCTTCTTCATACACTTCCACCTCCCTTGCTATGAAATTCCATCTTCCAAGGCCTCTCTCCAAAGAGAAAAGGTTGAATTCCTCACTGTGTTCTAGCTGCTGCACCTTTCTGTCCCACTGGTAATGTTGATTTCCTGTGTCACATTCACCCCATGTTGTCTGCCGGCCCCAAAAGTAAACTGGTCTTCACTGTGCTTTATTCCTGCTCTGAGGTTCTCCAAAGATTTTGTTTTCCATGTTCTCAAATGATCTAACTTTCAACGTTTTCTTCATTGTAATAAGCTAAGCTCCTTAGGGTCACTGGAGAAGACTCCCAAATTGATCTCTCCCCAGTGATCCGCCACAGACTTGGGACCTATATATAACTTACTCATCTTGATGGCAGCTCTCCTGAGTTCTCAATAACTGCCAGGACCCAGGATCATCTTCCCTCCCAGAAAACCAGTATAAGTTTACATTCTCCCTTACTCTTATGCATCCTCCATCCCGGCCATTCAGGCATTACCTCATATGTTCCCCATCTGCAGAGCTCTCTTATGTAAATGCGTCTGCTATTCATGATGAATTTTTAACTAGAAACGTTATCTTAACATCCTGTGTTCTCAGTTCTGGTCTCAACCTGATCATAACTCTTCCTTACTTCAAATTAATTCCTTTGTGTATTTATTAGTTTTGAACTTTCTTCTTATTGACTGTAGACCTTACCGTCTTCATTTCCCTAAAATTTTCATTTTTCTTTCCATTGTATTCTGATGACATTTATCCCAGCTAATCAAATTACTTGGCAGTTAAAGTTCTTCTTCTGTCCATGAGCTCCATGATATGACGTCCTCATGCTCACAAAGAGATAGATTTCCACGCTCTTTCTTAAATTCTCCCTAATGTGTTCCATACATGTGATTGATTTTGATTCATTCCTCTACATTTTTTTGATAGCCTGTTGTATGCTGGAAGGTAAGACCAGTGAAAAAAAGTATACATATATATCACAAGTTTTTAGTCTAAGAGAAAGGAGTCAAGAAATTAATCAAGTGTTTTGGGGCTGGTGGTGTGGGATAAAAATAAACATAATATATCTAGGGGGTGAAAAGTGCTGTGATAAAGATTAAGTAACATAAAATTATTACAGAAATGCAAATCAAAACTACAGTTAGGTACCACCTCACACCGGTCAGAATGGCCATCATGAAAAAGTCTACAGGGAATTCCCTGGTGGTCCAGTGATTAGGACTCCGTGCTCTCACCGCCAAGGCCCTAGGTTCAATCCCTGGTCAAGGAACTAAGATCTCACCAGCCTCGTGGGGTGGCCAAAAAAAAAAGGAAAAAGTCTACAAATAACAAACACTGGAGGAGGTGTGGAGAAAAGGGAACCCTGCTACGCTGTTGGTGGGAGTGTAAATTGGTGCAGCTACTATGGAAAACATTATGGAGGTTCCTCAAAAAACTAAAAACAGAGTCACTATATGATACAGCAATCCCACTCCTGGGCATATATCCAGACAAAACTATAATTCAAAAAGATGCATGCACTCCTATGTTCATAGCAGCAATGTTCACAATAGCTAGGACATGGAAACAACCTAAATGTCCATTGAGAGATGAATGAATAAACAAGATGTGGTACATATACACAGTGGAATACTACTCAGCCACAAAGAAAGAATGAAATAATGCTATTTGCAGCAACGTGGATGGACCTAGAGATTATCATACTAAGCGAAGTAAGTCAAAGAGAAAGACAAATACCATATGATATCACTTATAGGTGAAATCTAAAATACGACACAAATCAGCATATCTACAAAGCAGAAGCAGACTCACAGACATAGAGAACAGACTTGTGGTTGCCAAGGGGGAGGAGCGGTGGGGGAGGGATGGAATGGGAGGTTGGGGTTAGCATATGTAAGCTATTACATGTGAAATGGGTAAACAACAAGATTCTACTGTGTAACACAGAGAACTATATTCAATATCTGTGATAAACCATAATGCGAAAGAACATGAATAAGAATATATACGTATATCTGAATCACTTTGCTATACAGAAGAAATTAGCACAACATCGTATATCAACTATACTTCAGTAAAACTTAAAGAAATAAAACTTTAGTCAGCATAGCAGACGAGTAGGTGCTGTGTTCCTCTTTAGGCAGGGAACACCTCAGATAAGGTGCCTCTGAGCCAAGAAATGCAGGAAGTTAGTAGGCTGCCAGGTTAGGAGTTTTCCAAGTAGAGAGGCTAGCAGGTTTAAAAGGCTGAGCCACGAATGAGTTTGAGAAACATTAAGGAGCCTGTGTGGACAGAGCAGAGTGTGCTTTCTGGAAAGTGATGGGTATAAGGCCAAAGAGGCAGTAGCAGTGGGGGCGGGGTGGAGGTGGGGGTAAGATTGGTCACGTATTCCATTTCAAGGAAGCGTGATTTTACTCCCTGATGAGAAAACACTAGGAGAGGACTCCCCTGGTGGTACAGTGGTTAAGAATCCACCTGCCAATGCAGGGGACACAGGTTCAAGCCCTTGTCCAGGAAGATCCCACATGCCGAGGAGCAACTAAACCCATGCGCCACAACTACTGAGGCTGCGCTCTAGAGCCTGCAAGCCACAACTACTGAAGCCCATGCGCCTAGAGCCCGTGCTCTGCAACAGGAGAAGCCACCGCAATGAGAAGCCCGCGCGCCACAAGCAAGAATAGCCCCTGCTCGCCGCAACTAGAGGAAGCCGGCACGCAGCAACGAAGACCCAACGCACCCAAAAATAAATAAATTAATTGATTACTTCATGGAATGACATGAAATAATTTACATTTTTCAAGGAATCCTTTTGGCTTCTGTGTAGAAAGCAGACAATAGTGGGCAGGGCGGCAAACAGGAAAGCCTCTTAGGAGGCTATTGCAAAAAACATGGTGACTGCGAGAATGGTTGGCTGCAGCATGTGTGGAGGGTTCAGTGTTGGTGAGGTTCTGGATATGCTGCATGTAGAGGGCAAATGAGATTTGACATTACGTAAATACAGGCTGAGAGGAAAAAATGGATGAAGATTGTTGGTAAGGTTGTTACTGAACGCAAGACCGTGTGCCTGAAGCACAGTGAGGTCAAATACTGAAACGTTGGAATTGGGAGCAGAGAAGGGTTTATTGCCGAACCGTGCGAGGAGTCAGGTGGCTCATGCCTTAAAAAGTCTAGAATTCCTTGAAGGCTTTCAGCAAAGCCCTTTTAAAGGCAGGGTGAGGGAGGGACGTGGTTAGTTGCTGCACACTTCTTGGTGGTGTTGGATTCTTTGTTCTTGCAGCTGTCATGTAGGTCAGGTCATGGTCAGGTCACCATGTTTTTGTAAACCTTGAACAAGACAAATGTTATTCTCTGTTCAGGTCAGGTCACGTATGTTCTTGTATATTTCACGCTATAGGCAGCATTCTTTTACAAAATGTACAGAGCCAGCATGACTAAGTACAGGCAACAGAGCACAAAGGTTAAAGTGAGGTTAAAGTAAAAGGAGCAGACATGGAGTCAGATTTGTTCTTCCCTATTACAAAAGCAGACCAGTTCCTCAAGGGATGTTAATGTTTCATGGCACATGGGTCTCAAGTTCACCTGTGTCTCAAGTTCACATAGGACTTTGATGGTTCTCCATAGAGGTGATGTGGTGAGTGAGGTCCTTAACTGCTGCAGTCCTTAACTGTCCTTCTCATAAATGTAAAAACATGTTTCCTACAGCTGTTTCTTCATTTTATCTAATATGATATTAATCCTGCCTAATCTACACACATGCATATACATCAGTCTGTGTCCATATGTGACCATATATATTCTTTAAAGAATAATTTCTTTACAGATTTGATCATCTAATAACCTATTGTGCTCTATACATGTTTTGTACAGTTTCTTTTGTTTCATTTATTATATTAACTACTGAAATTAGCATGTATTGTCTTGTGATTCTGGCATCTGAAATCTCTTCATTACTGGTTTTGGTATTGGCTCAACTGCTAATGGTGAAGTTAGGAATCTGTATTATTCATATACTGATAAGAATCATAGAGTTCAGTATTAGTAAATAGATGCTTATGAGGTAATAGAAAATATTGGTCTTTCCCCCTGTTCCTGGCGCAGAGCTCCTAAAACGCTTGTGATTCCCTAAGTGATTAGAATGCTAGGAACATCTCTTGTTCTAATATTGGTCTTTGACCTGTGTTCCTGACACAGGGCTCCTGAAACTCTTGTCATTTCCTGGGTGGCAGGAGTAACTTTTTTCTACCGAGGTGACTCTGAGTGGGCTACTGGATGAGGGCTGGTCACCAGAATGATCAAGCCATGATGAGAAGCTTGTCATTTTTATCCCCACCCCTTCTTCTCTTAAGAAGGGAGAAGGGTTGAAAATGGAGTTAATGATTGATCATGCTTACATGATGAAGACTCCATGAAATCCCCAAACAATGATGTTCAGAGAACTTCTGGGTTGGTGAACATGTGGATGTGCCCTAAGATGGTGTGGAAGCATGGCACCCCTTCCCACATATCCTGCCCTACACACCTCTTCCATCTAGATATTCACCCATATCCTTTATCATAGCCTTTAATAAAGTGGTAAACATAAGTGTTCTCCAGAGTTCTGTGAGCCCCTCTAGCAAGTGAATTGAACCCGAGGAGGGGGTTATTGGAACCTCTGATCTATAGCTGGCTGCTCAGAAGCACAGGTGACAACCTGGATTTGTGATTGGTGTCTGAAGTGGGGCTCGTGAAGTCTTACGGGACTGAGCCCATAACCTGTGGGATCTGACGCTATCTCTGGGTAGATGGTGTCCGAATTGATTTAAATTATAGGGTACCCAGCTGGTAGGGCCGAGAATTGCTTGTTCTGGGGAAAAAGTCTCCACACATTTGGTGACCAGAAGGGTCAGAAACGAAGTGTTCTGTGTGGGTAATAAAGGAGACTCGCAGGGAAGAAGCACACAGTGGAGAAGAACTGGGTTTTTCACTACACAGGAAGGAGGCGAAACTGGGTTTTTCTTTTACAAGTGCTCACATATATAGCGATTGCACGTGTTCTTACCTCAGCTAGCGGAATTAGCGCTACATTACCGAAACTTCTTTGAATTTTCAACTTTAGTTGAATGAATGGAAGATGGCAGCGCAGTAACGTAATATTTTACTAGGATTCTTACTCTATCACACCGTGTGAAGGAAAAAACCCCACTAATTTCCCATATGGCAAAAGTGAGCAGAATAATTTCCTTTACATTTTTCCATATTACCCAAAGAACATGACTTCGCTAAATAAGACCATGTTATGACAGGAATCCCTGACATGACGACGTGGCTATGAAGTTCACATGGGAGGAGTGGCAGCTCCTGGACCCTGATCAGAAGGACCTGTACCGGGATGTGATGCTGGAGAACTATAGCAACTTGGTGTCCGTGGGTGAGGACGGATCCCCTGGGTCCCTCAGAGGGTGCCCGTGAGTGGCCGTTCCATTCTCAGCCTCTTAACTCTTCAGACTAACTGCATTCCTCTGAAATGGTCAAGTCTCAGATCCTTCTCTTGCCCCAGACTAGAGGGTATAATAGCCCTTCTCCTGAGAGAAAAGCCTTGAGGTTACAGATGTGAAAGCTGTTTATTCCCTCCGTGTACCATTATCCCTTCCTGCCGTATCTCAGCCCAGTTCGATATGT